>CM057807.1:16227030-16517028 GCA_030145905.1 Populus davidiana
GTTTTGGACTCATTTATTTATAATTTACTGGACTTGGATTTATTATATAATAACTCAACTAAATGAATTCTTACTCATGATTGTTACGAAGTCATTGTTAATTAACTAATATTTTGTAATTAACATAAACAATTTTGTGTGATACGAAAACTATAATAGCTACTGGACTGTTGACTAATCAGAAGAAGTATTAAATTGCTAATGGAATTTGAAATAGGTATTTGTTAAAAGGAAATGATGTAATTGGTAGCCATCACCACAGAAAGGGAAAGGTCGAAAAAGCCCTACCGTTAGACCTGCAAGCTAGTTGTCTATTTTTTAGGGTTTTTAAGAATAGGATAATAATTTTATTTTTAAAGTGTATTTTTGTTCGGAAATATATTAAAATTATATATTTTTTTATTTTTTAAAATTATTTTTTACATTAAACATATTAAAACGATTTAAAAACATTAAAAATTTTTTAATTTAAAATAGTATTTTTTTAAAATACTTTTAAAACTAAAAACCAAACAGGTCCTAACTTAGAAAATTTTGAAGTCAAACACGCATACAACTTGCTATATTGAAGATCAATTTGTTTTCAGAGCTATGATTTTGCTGTAATAATAGATTTAATAGTGTTTGATTATTAATGTCAAATCATAAAATTTCTTAGACCTTGAATTTTTTTAAAAAAAACTATAATTTATAATTGTTTTTAATTATCTTTTTCAAACCTCAACAGGAATAATTATTACAATACAAGGCAGACATATTTAATTTATGTTTAGAAATTGTTTACTGAATTTTTGATGTTATATTCCTATATATATGCACATAGAACTTTAGCTAGCAAGGGTAGGTAAACACATGAAATTATTAGTAGGATCAATCCAAAGAATATTACTATTTACTAATAATTTTTTGATTAATCTTCCCATGTTTAGCTGGTTATATTAATCTTAAGAAATTTAACAGTCAAAGATTTGGAAAGTATTCACTGTCAAGAAGATATTTTCATGATCCTTGTGTATGCATCATGTGAATTTCAGTCCTAGTATCGTCTATATATCCTCCTTTACCAAGGGAAAACAACTTTAGATTTTTTTATTGGATTTAGAAATTAAGGAAATAAGAGGTCGACTGCCTAATCTAATAGTAAATTAACCACAAAAATATTAACATTATTTTATTTTTTCAAACGCTGAGGAAATTTCATATTCCATCTTACTCGTATGCATACAAGTAGTACATAATTGACTGAATAAAAAAAAATTAACCTAATAATCTTTCTGATTCTCAATGTGATTTTTCTGTAATTCTGAAATCGACAGTATTAAAAAAAAATAATCTGAAAGTGACTTCAGACTTGTCAGATTTTTGTCACGCCATCAAACCGATGCATACATGGGGAACTCAGATGATCTATGAATCTCGTATAAAATTTATTTATGACTTGGAAACCATCAAAGTACGTGTGCGATTTGCCTATGAATTTAATTATCCAAGTTTTGGAAACCATCACAGTAATTGGTGGGATTTAGCTATGATTCTCAAAGCTAGGCATCATCATTAATTTGTCCAAGATTTGGAAACCATCAAAGAGATTTAGTTATGGATTCATTTATTAATTTGGATGGAGGTGGGTATGGAAATGTTTTTATATAAAAATAGAAGTAGAGAAGGATATATATAAAAGTACCTAATTTAAGGGTACACATGAGTACATTTGAAACTGCTTTTAAAAATTATATTTAGCTTGAAAAACATAAAGTGATTTTTTATTACTGTTTTTTAATAATTTTGATGTGTTAATGTTAAAAATAAAATAAAAATTCTGTAAAAAAAAATTATTTTAAAATATTTTTAACCAAGAAACTATTTTTAAAAACATTATTATTATAGGAAGTTATATAATATAAAATGTATATATCTAGGAATTATTGATAAATTTAATTTTATATTATAATCTCTACATTTACTATTATTTATTGACTCACATGTATAAATAAGAAATGAAAAGTTTACTAAGTAAGATGTTAATTAAGAATTATATTTCTCTTCAACTACCATGCATTCTACACACTAGTATGGAGTTGACTTCCCATTTGTTGATCAACAGTAATGGATACGGCAACTAATTAATAATTTAGTCCATGTCAACCATAAATCATTAGCTAGCAAGATATATCCACTTAATTTTTGCTTAAGAACTACCTAATTGTTCATATTAAATTAGCAAGATATATATAAATCAATGCCCTTGAGAATTAAGTCAATGGTATTTGATTAGATATCTCATAATATTTAATATAAGCGCGTGGAGTGTTAGCTAAGGTTTAATCCCCTTCTTAAGCATCAGGATATTCAGTAGTTTATGGTCTTTTGAAGATATTCAAAAGCTAGCTAAAATGCATGTACGTAATGGAGCCAAGTAGTACTTCCTCTCAAGTGGATAGTTTCGTAATGGAACCCTAGATTTATAATCGATAATATTATTAGTAAATGATATCATATTTAGAGCATAGTCAAATCAAAACATGCTGACAGTTTGTTAAGTAAGAACACTAGCGGGGAAAAAAATAGAAAAGGTTGCAAGGGGAACGGTAGAATAATAGTAGAACCGTGTGAAAATATTTTAAATGTTTTGATGGGTTTAGGGAAATTAAGAAAGTATGAGGATTACCTAATCTAATTACCTAATCTAATAGTTAAATTAACAACATTTGATTGACATTAGAATTTTCAAGTTGCTGAAGAAATATATCAAATGAAGAAGTGTCATGTGCTTCATTAATTTACTATGAAACATCATATATAATACGCGGTGCATTATTGACTCCATTAAAAAAAAGTTAACTAATTGTTACGTATTTTCTTTATTTATGTAATCAGGATGCGACCCAACTAATCCTAAAGATGAACAGGCTCTTGGTAAGGAGTTTCCTGTAAATAAACTACAGTTAATTCGTAGGCTTTGATCAAGTCCGATGGTCCCATGAATTTGTTTGCACTTGGCAAGAGTCCAACTTGGGATCTTGAACAAGAACATACAGTCAAGTCTCAGCTCCTCTCCACTAGGTCAACACCAAGGGGTTATATAATCCTGAAAATGATGATAAAAATAAACTCGTAAGATTTGGAAACCATCTAAGTAGTGCGTGGAATTTATGATCTATCAATCTCATATGAATTTATCTAAGATTTGATATCATCAAAGCAATGTGTGGAATTTACCTATGAATTTATCTACGATATATCATAATTTGGATACCATCAAAACCTAATTTATATGGAATTTAACCTGTGAATCTCAAATTAAATATTTATCTACGATTAATTTGGAAGCCATCAAAGCAATTTCACGTAGTTGAATGAATTTATTCACCACCACCTTTTCTTAAGAGCAAAAATATCATATAATCAAGAGGTTAAAAAAAACAAGGGCCAACGACATTAGGGATTCAGTCTGAAATCGATCGACTATCTAATTATGGGTGCATGTCACTGCCGACCATAGCTTGGAACTCATGGAGACTAGCCTCTATTAGAGGGGTCTTGGAAAAATTAAAAGAAAAAAAAAAAAACAATGGAATCTTGATTCTTACCGTACACAGTGCCCCCTGATTCCCTTTCTCTTAATTTAAACAAAACACATAGCTGAATGTTTTTTTTTTAGACAAAAATTTAAGATATGTCCTAGGTTTTCTATTCTCCTAGTAGAGTTTTATACGCTTAATCATTGAAAATGAACCATTATTAATTTAGGAAGTCACACGTATCCTGGCAGGTATTGAGTACTGTTGGCAATGCTGAACTACAGCTAGCTTCCATGCATGGCCTGCAATGGATAATCAAACTATGAGTTTTGTAGATGATAAAGAAATAGCCATCCATAAAGATTATTAACTTGCAGAAACTGGCAAAATAAGAATTCAATGCCCGTTATAACAAAAAACATCATCCATGTAAACTCCATTAAAACCATTTATTTTTTTAAAAAAATTTAATATCGGAACATCAAAATAATATAAAAACACAAAAAATATTTTATTTTAAATTAAAAAATAAAAATTTAAAAAATACAATTTACACTGTATTTTCAAACATACCCAAAAATCCAATATCAATCTAGGAATATTATCTTATTGAGCTGATACCTCCACTCCAATTTAGTTGATTTGTATAAACATCATCCATGTAAACTCCTATAAAACCAAAATATCTAGACAAATATCATTTTGGTTAAAATTCAAAGAGATAAAAGAAGATATTTTCATGATATGAAAGAAGTATTTGTCAATGCAATGAGGCACGCACCAATACACTATTCATTGCGATCCATTTGATGATAAGTTCAAGATTAGAGCTTCGTTGCAGTCTAGTCCATAGACCTCTCCACTAAAGAAGCGACATGATCATCAAGTCGGTCTATTTTGTAGTCGATCCATCATTTTCACCATGGGATAAGATGGGTGACTCTCACTTCCAATTGCAGCCGTTTCTTTTATTGTCTTTTCATGGAAGCAAGCAAATATTCTAAATCTCTGACAGCATTTTATTTAATCATGGTGTCTGGGAGCTTAAACTGACCAAGTCACCGCATCTTTCTTCAATCAACAAGACAACAACGTCACCACATCTCCTGTTCCTTGTTTACCCTGAATTATTTCTATTACCCTGACGAGATAAGAGATCCAAAGTGTTGTTCATTGGATTTGTGCGGTGTCAGAATCATATATATGGATGGACATGAAAATATATATGATCTGAGCTTCGGAGATTTGGTTAGCTGTGTGGTCTAGTTGGGCTAGTTCTATCACCACAGAATTTTCTCGCCTGCAAGAAAGGCTATGGTGACAAGAGAATCCTTTGTTTTTTCCTACACTGTTGTGTTGAAAATAAGGTTGAATCTTTTCAATCACCGCTCAAAGTGGACCCGATGGGTTCCATTACCATTCATGCGTTATCTCGTCTAACCGATCAAAATCAAGAAAGAAAATCTTCACACAGAAAGGAAGAGAAAGCAGAAAGGCCCAGAAAAAGATGATCAAGTTCGAATTTGCAAGCAGCGACACAAACCTGATTTCCAATTTATAGATTTATTCTCTTTAAAATAATAATGACAACAATGAATTCCATCTTTTTATAAAAATTACAAAATTTTAAATACATCAAAAACTCTATCTTAAAAAGAAAACAACCATAAAATGTGAAACAATACATAAAATCTAAAAATAAAAATTATAAAATTATCAAAATCATGATTCTAGAATAAGATTTTTTATCTATATAAAGATATGATGGTTTTAGTAGAGGTTTCATGACTACTTTAAAAATGATCCAACAATCAAATTAAAAGTTATAATTTTTTTAAGCCATGATTCTCATCTAACATGTAATTAAACCTCTTATTAGATTGATTCATAAATATATTTGCTAGTTCATTTATATAATTTGTGTAACCAAATTCTTGTCTAATTATAATAAATACACACCTGATTACCCTTGTTATTGCAAACTAGGGGAGTGTTACACTTGGCATCTACCATGCCGTTCAGTCATTGGATCTAAATGAGGAATTATGCCAACCAATCATTCAAGAGTTCTTGATTAGAAGAAAACATGGAACTATACTTTTCAAACCATGCATTGACAAATTTGCATGGTTGGTCCCTTGTGAATCTTTCACCAGAAGCAAATCATAGCCAGAATTGATAATCATATATAGAAGTTGAGATATGAAGAGCTTGAAGCAATCTCAAAGACTGATCAGGAGCGAACCCTTTGAAAAATTATCCTTCAAACTCAAAAACTCCGAACTTGTGCGACTTCCTGGACTACTGGGAATCTCATTTGATAGCCTATTTTTAGAACATCAGCTCACCGAGATGCTCCACCTTACCCGCTTCCATGGGAAGGGACTTGTACGTTGATTTTCTGGCAGGGAAATACAATGATGCGATTCAACACAAAAAATAGGAGACCTAATTTATGTTATAAGATAATGTGAAAGCCCAAGCCCAAGCTTACAGACCGAGAGTATGAAATACTTTCCTTCGGTTTTTTGCTAGAGGGAAAGAGGCCAGAAGACAAGCAGAAAACACAAAACCCTGGCAAAACCACCGTGCTTTTAGTCTCAGCAACAAAGCCATTGACGTTCAAAGTCTCACTTCCATCTCCAGCCTTCTCTCTCAAAACCCACATGGAGTCTCCACCAAGAACCGTCTTGAACTCTGCCTCACATTCTCCACAAACAAAATCTGATATCAAGGACATTGGTATGGCTTCACTGTAACATTACAGGCGTGGCAAGTTCGGAGAGCTTAAAAAAATCATCTCAATCCAAAAGTTTAAGTTGTTAGGTGAGGTTTCAGAAAATGATTTATATTATTCTCTAATACACCTTTTAAGTAAAAGCTCTTTGTGCTTGAAACTTGCACATGTTCACATTATCTTGTACTTAATTTTTATCAAATAAATAGAGATGGTGAGATTTGAACTCATGACTGTTTGGTCATCAAGATTTTGATATCATGTCAAAGAATTATGTCAATCTAATAACTAAAACTGTTAAATAAAATCTCAAAATATAATTTATATTATTCTCTAACATTATCTCCACTACCTACTAAAGATTCGGAGATTGTTAAGGATTTGAAGCTTTTAGAGGGAAAAAAAAATTTGAGACGCAGATCAGCTAAATAAATCTCTATGGGAAACACCCTCCTGGCATGTTTGCCAATGAGTGCAGAGAAGATAAGAATGGTCTTGATTGCCAAAACGTGGAACAATCCAAGAAAAGTGGAGGAGTTCAAATTGCAGCTACTTAATCCTCATTGTTGATGCTCACAGCCGGGCTCATAGCGTTGTTACTCCAATTATTCTAGATGGTTAAGAGTGGATAACCATTCATTTCCTAGCTGTTTCACCTCCCTATCCCAAAGTATTGCTTCATCATATTGTGGTTCCACCATCATTGTTTTCTCCACCTTTGTGCTACAATTTGGCATTCTTTTAACTATTAATTGGTGCACAATTTGCTATCGGATTCTTTCGAATTCGACAAACCATGTGCTGTTTTACTGTAAACCTGTGTAGCTATGTGACATTCAGAAGAAATTCTTGAATTATTAATGCTGATGCATCATTGCCGTTGACTAATTTCTACTGTCAATTTGTAAAATTAGATTTGCAAGAATTTCAATCTGCTATCATGCTGGGGTATTCGGGTTCGATCTGTTCGCTTGTCCCCTGGTATAATTGAAGATTCTGGTATTATGTCAATGTCTGTTACCCCTCTATGCACTTGGAACTGCAATGTCATACTGCAGAAGTACAGATGTCTGCCGAACTTGCACATGTTTAAGAGTGTTCATAGGTTATGGAAGCATAAAGTCATGAATCATGTGTTAAGAAAAATATAGATTTTAGAGAGAGGGCCACACAAGAAAGGACAATTGGATGAAAAAGCATCTGGATAACATCTATTATTGCTTCCAACGCAGTTATAACTTTCATCTCATGGCCCTTGCTTCCTGGGTCTGTTCTGTATCAAATTCCCAGCAGAAAGGTTCAATATTCTTTGGATAAGGGTAGATTTTTCTCTTCCCAAATAATTGGATTTGACATATTTCTTTCCATACTTGTCCATTCCCTTCACAAATAAAGAATCGGATTCCTTATCTCTTTTTTAGGTGATTACCATATAACTTTTTGCCAATACATTTTTCCTCTGTTTTCGCTGTCCAAGAAAAAGCATTCCCTTATTAAATCTATTAGCTTTTTACGACAGCACATTACCTCTCCAGTGATCCAATAGCAAACTCCATGCATCTTTCTAGTCATTGTCACCCTTAGCTCTCCCATTCATTGCTTCCATTGAATGGGAGAAGGAAGCATTGATTACTTGTGGAAGTGACTAAAAGAGGAAGGCTATAATGGATATAAGAGCCTGATAGCTTAAAGCAAGCTGCAATACAATGATGCACAATTACATATTAAGGACAAATCAAGACATATAAACGAAGTTAACATAAAATTAGCAAATGGCAAACTAGTCATTGCGTGAATGAGACCCATTTTAGTTGTTCAGCATCAAGCCCACTTTAAGTATGTTTCTGGTTCAGGCAGCTTTAAGGCCAAAGAAAATGCAGTCGATTGCATTATCTCAATTATGAAGTTCCTAGAAAAATTCATCAAGGTCAAGTTCTTTCGTAGACATATAGATGGGTTGAAAGGTTTGGAACACCGAATTTAGATAGAATGAATATCTATAAAAACAAGTTTTTTTTTTCTTTCGAGTTTAGGGTTCCTATAATACTTAAAATAGCATTAGTGTAGGAGAAATAAAGTCGTGTTATGTATGTATGTTTACCAAGTTTAAGAAGATTATAGCTAGGAAGAAGGTGAAGATTATAATTGAACCTTGCTTTCCGGGAGATGTTAAGTGTGCAAACACTAGCTTTCACGGGTGATATTTGAATCTTCTCAGCAACCCCTTTATCTTTGGCCGGCGTTTGCAGTAAACATATTTCAGTTAGTGATGGTGGTCTTTTCTTTTGTTCTCTTCTTTCTTCTTTTCTCTTTAATTTTCGTACTTGATCCTCAAAATTTTTAAAGTAATCCTTGAATTTGTATTTAAAACTTATTTTTTTATAGTAAATTATTGCAAAAGAATTTTGTTTTTTTAATAATATTATTAAATTAATCGATTTTATTGAATCCGGTCAAATTAATGACCCGGGTCTCAATTTTTTTTTTTGCTTCTTAAAAATCATTAGCATCGTGTGAATAAATTTTTTTATGCTAGAAAAAATTTGACCCAGCTTACAAGTTACAACGTAGTACAAACCACCTATCTAGTATAACTGTAACTTTTACAAGGATATTTTCTTGACAAAATAATTGTAATTTTCGACTATCATTACAAAAGTAGTTACATTTAAAGCCTTAACAAACTCAGTTAAAAAAACATATAAAAATTACTTTTATAAAATCTGCATTTCAAACTTAATTTTTTAGTGGATCCCACAGTATAAAACGCAATTTTTATCATTACCAAACACCCAATAGTGTTTTTTACACCGCAAACACAAAAGCACACCCGTAGTCCGATCATTAAGTTTGTGTTTGACAAAATGATGCATGTTGTTTTTTAATTAAAAATATATTTAAATAATTTTTAAATTTTTTATTTATTTTTTATTTTAGTATATTATAATCATAAAAAAAAAAAACAATGTAAAAGCATATTCTTAGATACTTTGAATAATATAAGATAAAAAATAATTTAAAAAACATTGTAAGACAGATTGAAACAAGAAAACAAATATTTCCTAGATAATACAAACCCTTTAGCAACTAGCTTTGGAATTAATTATGGTATTTACTATTTAGATTGCGTAATCATACCAGATTAGTGGAATCAAGACCATCCATTTTCCAAGGATGCATAAACTTCTCCCATCACTTCCTTTCTTTTTCTCTTTTTGACCATTGAAAATATACAGCTCACCCGTCCCCATTACCATGGGTTCAAATTCAAAAAAGTTGCTTCAATTTTTTACCATTCTTTTCGAAGCATGAGACACCACTAGGCCATTTGGCAGTGGCGGAGACGAGGAGGCTAGTAGAGATCCCGGTCGGTATCTTCAAGGAAATTATTTTTTCAACCCCCTGACAATATTTATAGTTTTAGCTCCGCTATAATATTTTTTTTCTAATTTAGCCCCTCTTAATTTCATTTGGGCCAATGATCACATTCTTGTTCCGCTAAATTTTGTTCAGCTTGTTCCGCTGCTGTCTGCAGACTAGTCTCATGTCTTTTGATGTTGCTGGCAAACTATTTCAAGCAAAAGCATGGTCAAGAACTTGGCACGCTTCGTGGCGGTAGCAGATCAAATTTAGGAAACCCAAAATACTCATGCAAGAGCCTGGTGCAAAATCAAGAATCTGGCTATTTTATTCCAAGAAAAATAATTTTGAAGTAAACCCAATAGGGCTTTAGGTGGCCTACTCGTCTGCTCAAGAACAACAAAAAAAAAAAAAAATGGATGCAAGCAACATGCCAATTGAATTATGGTTATATAGTATGTTAAAATGATAAAATATATATAAAAAATCTAATTTAAAACTATTTTTTTTTAAAACATGGTTGTAATTAAATAATAAACAAAGCAAGCCTACATGAAAGAAAATTGTTTATAACTTGGGATTCCCCTTTTTGACTTCCATCAGAAATTCAGAACCATATATCGGAGTTGTGGTGCTCCAAAACTTTGTCATCCACACGTAACCTCAAGATGCCTGCCTAGTACAAAATATTGCTGTAAAAAGTTAAAAGTATTGGAACATGACTTTAGCAAGCAACCTTTGCCAAGCAATCGTTTTCTAATCCCACAAAAATTAATGGCACAAAGAAAATCAGCCATGAATTATGATCAGGACTAGCAATTTTTGAGTGAAAATTACAGTTGATCTCCTAACCATATTCACTGGAAGAAATTAAAAAACAATCAAACTTTCTTTAGCCATCTTTTTTTTTTCTCTGGATTAAAGAGAAATGATGGGTGCTAGCTAGAATTAGTACAACTAATCAGTATCGTCCATGGAGCTATCAAGGCCAGATGTTGATTCTCTCGTCATCTGTGAGCAGTGACCAGCGTTTCAATGAACCTCAACCCATCATACCTTGGTGCAAATTTATCCATGGAAGCCGATCTCTGTTGATCTTTGTTGGAGCCAGCTTCCTATAAAAGAAAATTAAGGTATCAAACTTTAAGACTTAAAGTTTGGAAAAACAAAGATCAATCACAAACTAACAAATAAGCTTCAATTATATCGATAAACCAAGAAAATTTAAAGAGATCAAGCACCAAAAGGGTTGATTTAAAATTCTATGAAACCCAAAAAATAACTCTGGGGTTTACAAGAGAGTAAAAGGCAGAATCTTTACGGTAGAAAAGAAATCACAATTACAGGACCACAAGACAGGGCAAGACCCAGAAAAGAGAGAACAAAACAGAGATAAGAACAACTCCCACGAAAAAATTCAAGAAAAAACACAAACCCAGAATTGTTTTGTCAACTGTCTTACCTTAACATTGGAGTTACAGCCAGAAGATGTGGAGGAAACAGGGAAGGCAGAAGCAGCAGCAGCAGCAACAGAGGCTGCAAAGAGACTTGGTTTCTTCATTGGCATGGTGATCTGTTTGGAATTCAAATCCTTGAAATTTTGTAGAGGACAGGAAATTGGAAAATGGTTTCTTGGAGAGAGCTGAGAGAGTGGTGGGTGTCTGTGTGTGTCTATATATATATATATATAGAGAGAGAGAGAGGGAGAGAGAGAGAGAGTGACTGAGAAGGATTTTTGGTCAGTGAGGGTAACTTTCGAATATTAACGCGGCAACTATCACCTTCTCTGGGTTCTGAATTTACAATTTTGACTTTGTTCTTTGAATTATTTCCTTTTGTTTAAATTTGGTCTTTTAGAGTGATGTTATCAATACATGAATTTGATGCGTTGAATGGGTGGGTTTGTTCATCCCCTTGTTGAATTGAAAGATTTAGTTTTTTTATGGTTAAATGATACCACGAGAAGTTTTATAGTGCTCAAGCGGTGATTAGTAATATTTTACTAGTTATTTCATTAAATTATATTTAAAGGAATAATTAAATATAAGTAAAAGAGAGAAATATTATGAGAAAATATTTTTATTACTTTTGATAAATCATAAATTTTAATATTTCTCACACTAGTATATTTTTTTAAATGTTGATCTCCCATAATTTTATATTGTTTTGTTATATTGATGTTAAAAATAAATTTTTAAAATAAAAAATTATATTATTTTAATATATTTTTAAATTAAAAAATTATATTATTTTAATATATTTTTAAATTAAAAAATATTTTAAAAAATAATTACTGTAACAATAATAATCAAGTTATAGGCAATTGAAATTATGTGTACGAATGAGATATCCTCCAATAAAAAAAAGAAAAATGATTGCATAAAAGAACTTCTAAACATTTGGTAATCTCAGCCATGTCGATATCAATAATGGTTCATTATTTTGATAAATCATTTCTATGAACAGAAAAAAAAATTATGTAAATGCTTGTTCAAAACCTTATTTATTAGATTTTATTGTGTCTTTCACCAAAATTTTTTGCAGAATTCATCATGATGTATTTGATTCATATATCTATGAAAAATAAATATAATTTTTTAACTATTATTATCAGTAATAAATGGTTTGAAAAGATATCTAAAAATATTAAATATAAATATTTATACCCTCTCGAAGGAAGGAACCATGGCATATTAGTAATAACTCTCCCGTCACGATACAAGAGTTGGGTGGGATAAACGTTTTAGAAAACTCAAAACTCGATCTAAAAAACGGAAGGGAAGGAAAGGGTAATCCTGTAAAAGGGGAACCTTACTTCTAGAATCCGATTAAAATTAAAAACGGGCAATGTAGTAATAATACAAACGAGCAGAGGTTTTTTCGCGGCATGTCGATGATGGTTTCTTAAAGACGACGTGTCGGGATTTAGTCCTGATAGGTTGATTTTTTCATGAAGTAGTCAGTTAGTGGTCGACACGTGTATGGACAAGATGGGAGCACGCAAGCATCTCTAGCTTCACAAAGTTATTGAGAATGAAAACTGGATTGTGACATGGGAAAGAACAAGAAGGTATTGGAGATGAATGGAGTGGTGGAGAGGGAAGATACTACAAATGATTTTTGTTTTGAATTTGTGATCCCAATTTTCTATTATACCCTTCTATTTTCTCATGATAATCTCAAAATTATTTTTGATTTTTTTTTTAAATAATTGGGTGTATAAATTAGTTATTATACATATAATTAGGAAAAAATATAGCATTTTCTCGGGTATCAATCTACCTTATTTATTAAATTATTTCATACCGATATAAACCAGTTTTTATGTTATTTTCAAAGAGTTAAGAATTTATTGTTGTCAATTTTGAGTTGTTATTATATAGTATATATTGAAAACATAAATTTTATTATTTATTTAAGTTATTTATCAACATTCGAATTCAATACCCTCTCACTATTTTTATTTTTTTAAAATTAGTGTTTTAATTCTATTATGACTATTAATTCTTGGCAAGAAATTTTATAGTCAAGTTATTTTATCAAATAAATTGTTCTAAAATTAAGATTTATTTGATTCAAGTCTCTAATTTATATTAAAACATTTTAAAAAAACTAGAGAGTGATGGTTAAAACTAAAAGGACAAGTTTCTAAGATGACAAAAACGTATTATGGAATTCCACTTAATAATGCAAGTTAATAACATCATACATGAATTGGTATGATCTTGATGGATAAACTTAAAACATTCAGAATAGACAATAATGATCCAAAAATACACCACTTAAGCGGAAAAAAGAGAGAGAGTAAAGTTAAGGGGAAAAAAACAACTATAGTTTAATAAAAAAATTTTAATTAGAGTTAAAATAGCATTGTTTTTTTTTAAAATAAAAAATCAAATTAAATTTTAATTAAATTAAAAGTTGATTCTTTTTATTAACCAAATCATTAATTTTTATATAATTTAATTTAAAATTTAACTCAAATTTTAAAGTTGACTGATAACTTAAATAGTTATTTATAAAAGTTGGAGCAGTTATTTTAAAATATTTATTATTTTTAAATATATTAAAATAATAATTTTTTAACATTTACTTTTGATACTGACACAAATAAAAAATATTAAAAAACTTAATTTAAAATGAAAGAAATCTCAACATTTTAAAAGATTCTAGTTGAAACGATACCCAAACAAACATTGTCATACGAGCTCACGATTTTTCTATAAATGAGGTTGTCCTTTCTCGACAGAAGAGATCATCAGCCATCTGGGATCATGACACGTGTCATACAAATTATTTTGTCAGCCACTATTTTTATCCCAAATCTTGTAGAGGTGGGTTTGGGCGGCATTGGTCGTGAGGCGCCTAGCAGTTAAAGGAGAAGGTAGGGAACGGAACCACCACAGCAAAAACAAAGCAAAGGTTGTTTTCAGCTGACAAGAGAGAAAGCAGATGCCAAGTTTCCAAGGTGAAGCTGTCACTGTTGTTAACCTCCAAACAAAGGTTCTGTTGACAGGTGGGCCCTTTGGAACATGTTTTTGTATGGATTCAATAGACGAAGGTGACATGTTCAAGGAATTCTAAGAAATTATCTAGCTTGTTACCTTCTTTCTTAGTAAAATTCATGTTTAATTTTAAAGGTATTTTAACTGGTTAGATCTTAAATTTATTTTTTTAATCACTATAAATTTAAATCTTTTCAGAATCATTAAAAATTTATATGATCGTTAATTTCAGGACTCGTGGAATTAATTGAGATAAACACAACTTGACCTTAAAACTTATATTAATTAAAAATATTCATTACTAAGTTTTGATCGGGTTATTTAGCTCATAAGTTAATTTATCAATGAATTTAATTTGATTAGATCAACTCTCCTTTAAATTAATATAAAATCAGCTCATGCTTGTTTCAGATAATTTTTTTTACCATGACTGATTGTTAAATTAGTTCCTAAACCATAACATAAACAATAGAAAGTAGTCAACAAAATTAACAAATCTAAGGTCTGCTATTACATTTTAATACTATGTGCATCCCATGAGCTCCATTAATTTGATAAAAGTAACTATTATAAACTTAAAAAAGAGAGGTCATATTCACGATACATTTTAAAATTCTTGATGGTGAACCATTACACAATCATATGTAATGAGGGTACCTATCACTTTGTGAAATGAAATCCAACAAGATTTTCACAATCTAGTGCATGGACGGTATGATTTCATCATCCCAAAAGCCTTTAACAATTGCATAGAGCCAAGAATATATTTATAGCGGTTTAATATTATGGTAATGATTGGTTTTTAAAGTAATTTTTGTTTAGAAATGTATTAAAATAATATATATATTTTTATTTTTTAAAAATTTATTTTTGACACAATACATCATAATGACATGAAAATAAAAAAAAAACAATAATTTAAAATAAAATAAAAATTCAATTTTTTTCATAAACATTTTAAGAACACAATAACAAACAAGCTCTGATTTTATTTTTAAATTTAAAAAGTTGTATCCTTTCGGTAAATCAAATAATTAGAAATTAAATGATAAAAAAATAGAATAACATTTAATTATAAATTTAATGTTTATTTGATATTGTGATGTAAAGGTTTTGTAAAAGTATTTTTAGTTTGAAAGTATATCAAAATTTCCTTATATTTTTATTATCTGTACATTAAAATATTTAAAAATATTTAAAAAATAATTTAATATTTTTAAAATGCAGAACAGTGCTTAATTTTAAAAATTCACAATAATTTAGCGGGCACCAAAAAAAGTTGGAGCCGACAATTCAAAACATGACCTCTACCGAACAAGGAGGCGCACGTGACACTATGAGAAGGACAACTCGTTAAATAAACTACTTTCATAGCCGTTAATTTGCTATATGTATGAAAAATAATTGTTAAGCCCACATCATCTTTGCTTTGATAGCATGAGAGGCCAACCAATCACTCCCTATATATTATTTTATTAAACTCAATATGATATTTAAGATCCTATAGAGTTTTAAAAAAATATATTTACTTGTGATAGAAAACTTGCAGCAATGGGTATTGAAAATTGTTGCAAAATACTTGCAAAATTTCTTTAAAATATTATAGATTTGTTGAGAAAGGTCCATTGGGTGTTGCAATCCACTACCATTCATACAAGACTTGTATGAATCGTCATGGTGTGATCATCAGGATACTGATGGTGATCATTCAAGTATTTTGCTTATTTGTTTCTAATAAAATCCTACGTGGGTCCCCTGTGATCATAAGGTATCGATTCATTGCCTCATGAACATCAAGATGATAAGAGATTGATTATTAATAATCAATATTAGCTAACATTGAAAAAGAATCCTGTTTATAGTTGTTGGATCAAAGAATTACTGGCTTAAAAAACTCTGATGGCTGAAAATTCATGAGTAGATGAAGACTAGCAGATGAAAAAATATTCTAACTTCAGATAGTCCATGCAGCTGCATCACATGGTTTCAATGTCAAGCTCATTCATGAATCATTAATAACGACAGTGAAGAACACGACAGGGCCAGCTTGGAGATTGGAAAGCAGGCAGGCAGGTGACGTTGAGCAGACAAGACCTCAATCTACGAACTATTCCCACACATACAGTCATCCTCCATATTCTCAGCTCGACAATGTTTAGGCCCGAGCAAATCCAGGTATCGCAGACTACCTGGGCATGTCAGCTTCAGCTAGTTAGGCTGTCCGTAATCAAGTCCACAGCTCATTTTCCCACCTTCCACCTGACACCAACATAAATAACAAAGAAATTCAAAGAGGGATAGCATCAAGCTTGAATTGTGAATTGTTTTTTAGGTGGCTCTCCTGCATTCTCTTATAAATAATGACTGGGAATCTGATAAATTGGTTGGTAGCAGTAGACTTGACATGGGGTCAAAGAGCTTGTTGTTAGTTGGTGATGTAATTATTAGTCACCAGCATCACAAGACCTAGCTCCGAATCATATCATGAGTAGGGCCTGAGTAAATGCTGTCATCAAGCATATTGAGATACGGTATGACCTCTCACCCTCTCCCTCCTTCACTCTTTTGTGAAGAGAAGTAATTATGGGAATCCGTTGTTCATGTTCTTAAAGCACATTGCAGTTATAAGATTCCTGTCTCGTCCACAATCAAAAGCAACATTTCCAACAGATGACTCACGGGATGTAAGAAAATCGGAATTAATGAAAAGACTGAAGCAAAGTATGCACAGAGGAGACACCGAAACATGCATTCAGATCATGCATCCAATAAAGTTAGCTGTCCATCACAATATTATTACTACCTACAACTAGGATTTGGCATTTTCCAGCTGCCAACTGTTTTCCTTTCTAGCTAGGCAACCAAACACCACTCGGGAATAGAGATGGTTTGTAACAGGGACGAGTTCTCTGGACAGATCGTAAGCCTGAGTTGACATTGCACAAGTTCAATTGGCAAGGCCCTCAAAACAGGACTGTTATCACACCACCAAGGGGGATCAACAAGCAAAGCCGGTGTTACACCACCCATAGCAGCCAAATTGGCAACGGTATCTGCACAGGAGTTGCTCTCTTATAGACACACAAGTTGCGTGATGATTCTTAGTAACCCAATTTCGCTAAGCTCCATCAACTTACCAAACAAGGAAGAAGAAGCACAATATCGCTTCTGCAACTACCACAGAATGAAAGCAGAATCAATCTCCATCTGCAGCTGCTTAAAAATCCCTATCCTAAGCTAGCTCCAAAGTCAAACCTATTCAAGATGGCCCACATCTAGGTACAACAACTGACCAGCAATGCAAAGTCAATAGCCAACCTGAAATGAAAAACCTCGACGCCAAATCCACTATTATCATGCAGGTATGCCCCCAGCACCAGCAATGCAAGGAGATCTCTCAGAAGCCTCAACTGTGTTCAAAATAATCCAAGCATGATCAGTTGGCTTCCATCTACTACGATTCAATTCCAAGGTCTAAGAGTGGTGGCTGCTACCACAAATTGAGGCATTTTGACCTCACAAATATCTCAACTTCTACCACTGGATTGAGCTCTACAACACCAACCCTGAAATAGAGGCAAACCATTGCCCCTTACCTATAGAGAAGAACTCTGTCTTTGCCAAGACACAATCATGCAAATGGAGACAAGTCTCCTCACTGCAAAACAAAGAGAACAAACAACTTGATCTGCAATGCCCCCTTTAAATTTCCAAGTGTTTGTAATCAGCCCAATTTCCCAAGTTTCATATCATGGTGATTGTTTATTAGAATGGGTTTTTTTTTTTTTAGATTTAACAAATAGATTATCATAATTTTTATGTGGCTCACAGGACAAAAAATTTAAGACACTGAGAATAATATCACACCAGGGGAAAGAACGAACTTCATTGTTATTTTTAGGGATAAAATTATCTATTATTGGGAAGAAAATAAAAACAGCTTATGATATTCCTCCACATATCATGCCCAATGTTTGCTTGAAGTTGACAAGCTAAAGGAAACTAGATTGTATTTGTCAAATTAGTGTAGATTGGCTAGGTTATTTTTTGATTTCTACCAAACAAGGGAAAACAAAATTTAACATGGAACTTTAGAAAACCTTGTCCTAGACTCCCAGTTGAAATGGCAGCAATAACATGAGTTCTTAGAGAGGTGAAGTTTTCAGCAGCAAAATCTCTTAAACTGCAGCTCTCACTGTCGATTCCAACAAGACAAAGATGATAAAACTGTAGAAAGCTTGAAGATTTTATGATGGATGAGAAAAATAAGAAAGGCAAAGACTAAGCATTTATAGTGTTTTTCTAACCAATTAAACAGTGTTTTTTCATAAAAAAACTATTGCTCAGCGAGTAAAGGTCAAGAGCACAGTCCTGCAAACTATGTTCTCCGAAATTCTAGTGACTACGTATGAAATGAAGATCAGGATTTCTGCAAATTCATTCTTCTCAAGTTATAACAACAATGAGGAACAATCTATAATTTGTTTTTTATACTGGACCACTAGGACAACTTCACTGTATCTAGTAATTCAAATCAAAATCAAATTTCCACCAGACGTCTCCTCGTTAACATTCCACAAATATTATAAATCATTCGAAATAACAACAAAAACCTATCATCTTTATTCAAATTTCCTTTAAATGAAAAGGTTGAAAAAAAAATTCTAAATTCAAAACAACAAAACCACATTCATTACCTCCATTTTTCTTTAATCATGAAGAACCCTTGAAGGAATCAACAAACCCACTACTAAGCAACCTCTCAACATACTTTCCCAAAATATCCACCTCCAAATTCACCTTCTGACTAACTTCCTTCAAAGGAATAACAATTTTCTGCTGTGTATAAGCCACTAACATAAAATTAAAACACTCTTCTTCCTCCATAACATCAACAACTGTCAAACTAGTCCCATCCACTGCAATAAACCCCTTTGGCACAATATATTTCAACAGCCCCTTATCTGCTTTCACTTTAATCCACAAAGAATCACCCTCTGGCTTCTTCTCTACGATCACACCGGTGCCATCCACGTGACCCTGCACAAAATGCCCTCCCATTCTAGTATCAGGCTGGACTGCCCTCTCCAAATTAACCAAAGATCCAGTCTTTAACTCAATTAGAGATGTTTTTCTCAAAGTTTCAGGAGATAACCCCACAGTGAAGTCTTCATTAGTGAAATCAGTAACAGTTAAGCAAGTCCCATTAACTGCAATGCTATCACCTAAATGCACACCTTCAAGTACTGTTTTTGCCTCTATTTTAAGGTCAAAGCCACCATCTTTGGTTTCACCCAAGCTTTGAACTGTGCCCATTTCTTCAACTATGCCAGTGAAGAGTGATCTTACTGGCTGAAGATGGGATTTGGGTTTTGGGTTTTTTGAGAGTTTTGTGATGGTCAGAGAGAAAGAGTTGGGTTTTGATATTGTAGAGAACTTGTTGAGATTGTGGGGTTTATAAGAGAGGAGGTTCAGGATTGTTGATTTTGTTGTGGGGGTTTTTGAAGGAAAGCATTTCTGGGTTATCGAGAGAGAAGTTCGAGAGAAAGAGAGTGCCATTCTTTTCTTTCTCTTGTCTGTTTGGTTGCTCAGAAAAAATTGAAGGGTTTTGACTTGTAGGCTACTGACAATATCTAGAGCTCTTCTTTAAGCGAAATGATGAATATCATGTCATCAATGTAATGAAAAGATATAATGGTGTGAAGCTGCATTGTTTTTTATAACTTTGAACAGCCCGATTCTAAAGGAAGGCTCACTGCTCAACTCAAAGACCTTACAATCTTCGGTATCCCAGTCCAATAAAGAAAAAGATTTAGGCCTAGGTGTAAATAGCCCAACCTCGACTCATACGAGCATGAGCCTGAATTTGGATTCGGGATACTTGGTGGCCCAATACCTTCCGAGGCCACATTTTGGGCTTGGGATCCTTGGTTGCTCAATGCATCCCAAGATGTTAGCTACTCTCCAACAATTAGAGAAGATGCTGCCTGATCTACTTTGGGAATATTTAGAATTTTGTTTCAAATTGTGTTTTTATGATGTTAATTTTTTTTTGTTTAAAATTAATTATTCTTATATTTTTTAATTTTATTGATACGATAATATCAAAAATATTAAAAAAAAATAAAAAATTTTTATTTTAATATATTTTTAAATAAAAAAATATTTTAAAAAATAACCATAATTATAACCACATAAGCACTTTCCTTAATTCCATGCACCTCATGTACACTTAAACACATAAACCCTACTCAATTACTCAATTTAGATAGCGTTTCTATATACAATGTGGTGTGGCTGAACTGTGTTTTTTAAATTTTATTTTTAATGTTTTTATATTATTTTGATGTGTTAATATAAAAAATAAATAAATATATTATTTTATTATACTTTCAAATAAAAAATACTTTAAAAACATAAACAACTCCATCCAAGTTATTACTCCATTCATTACCAACCAAGACAATAAAAACATAAATGCACACTCAAATACATATTGTAGCATGTTTAGGAATGTGATTGTGGTTATTTTTTAAAAGGTTTTTTTCACTTAGAAATATATTAAAATAATATTTTTTTAAAACAAATTATTTTTAATATCAACATATCAAAATGATCTAAAAAAATTAAAAAATATTAATTTGAAGTAAAGAAAACAATAAAAAAATTTTATTTTTTTTTATAAATATTTTTTAAATACAAATACAAATAGGGCTTATAATCATCAACAACCCAAAATTAGGTTTGTTTTTTCAATGATTAATTGTCACTATTGTGTCTTTATCTTCAAATACTATAAAATTATAAATTACAAACACATTATCCATTTTTTTCCTTGTACGGGCACATGTGGGTTCAATGCTATCTTTAGTTTTAAGGTAAGATCATCTTATTTCTTTTAATTTAAACCTTAAATAGTATTGAGTTTAATTTCAAAGACTTGGTTTTGTAGTTGTTATAACTACTACGGCACAACATTGCCCGTCTTTCAACCTCATCAGTCTTGAAAGACGAGATTTTCAACAACTTCGTCAAAACATAATTCTGATTTAAGGATATTTCTCGTTAATAAAAAAATAAAAATAAAATAACACAAGTGAAATTTCCTAGTTCATGCTCTGCCTACATTAGGACGATCGATTCATAATTTAACAAGTTTCTTACAGTGTTTCGTTTCACTCATATTTGTGGTCCAATGTGCACGATGAACGCAGAGCAGTTCTCGTGTGATCCAGATAGCCAAGCAATTTGTGACTATTTTATTATTTTCCTAATTTCATTTTTTTATTTCTCAATTTGATTTTTATTTAAACAAACATGATTTTATTGACTATTTTGGTAAAACTTTGTCTTGGACAATGAAAAAGTTAGAGGCCAATAATGAAAAATTGAAGAAGTTACATGCAGGTCAATAATGAAAATAACAATTCATTGTCATTTGTCAAGAAGTAAGAATTCTTTTGTATCCTCCTTCAAATCCACGACTTGTTTTTTTTTTTTTTTTTTTAATATATTCATGTTATTTTTTTATACCACTTCTTTTCATTTCTCCTCATCGCTAATTCAACTTTGTTTTCATTTCTCCTCGTCGCTAATTCTAATGCAACAAATGTAACTGATAGTACATCGATTAAGTGGCAGCCTTTTCACATACGTAGAAGACACCCCTAAATAAGACATTACTTTTTTTTTTTAATTCAAGAAAATCTCTTTTTCTGGAAAGCGTATTTTGTGAATCCAGGTGAGTGAGTAAAATCCCGATTGTCCTAGGCTCTTACAAGAGATACACGTTCTAACTCAAATTCAAGACCTGCTTTACAGATCTCAAGCCTTTTGCAACCACGCTACACCCCTTGGGGACTAAATAAAACACTCTTGATTAAACTAAAGATACATCCCAATTCTATGGATATATTTTACTAGTCAGATTTTAAATTTATTTTTTAAATATTATTAGTTTGAGTTTTATAAATTCTAGGATAATTACAAGTTATTGATTTAATCGTTAATTTCAGAACATTAAAAAAATTAGTCGAAATATATGTAAATTGACCCAAATTAAAAAAAAAAAAAAACATCTCTAACATAGTTAATGGCATTCCATTAGTACCACTTCAAAGGAAACAAAATGTTGAGATTTTGATTTTAAGTGACTGTTTTTTTAAAATTTATTGTATTTTTTCTTTGTCACGAATTTTATTGAGTTTTAATTAGTATTCTATAATAAAATAAAATAAAAATGTTTGTTTGAAGAGATAAAATGTTCATATAAATTAAATAATCATGAAAACATGTGAATCTCCACTTAAATATCGCAATCTTGACTTGAAACTTAAATGAAACTATAATTTGAATTAAATTTAAAATATGGATAAACCATGGATGAGTCCATTTCGTTTCAACCAAGAGGGTGTTTGGAAATGTGGTAGATGTTGCTTTTTAAATAGCTTTTCGTGCCGAAAAACATGCCAATAATATTTTTTCATTTTTTAAAAATTATTTTTGATATCAGCACATCAAAACGATCCAGAAAGTACAAACCGCATTCAATTTTTTTTTTTTAAAAAATTTGAAATTTTGCAAAAAACTGTTTGGACCGCATTGCCAAACAACCTCTAAACCCAAATGCATACTCGCTAAAAAGATTAATAAAATTGAAAAAAAAACAGTAGAATTAAACAAATAAAACAAAATGAGATACATAGAAGTAAATAAAAAAAATTAAAAACCCAATGAATCTGGGAAAAGAAAATTAATCTTTTTTATTTAAACAGTCATGATTGTATTGACTATTTTGGCAAAACCTTGCCTTGGACAATGACAACGTTAGAGGTTAGTAAAGAAAAATCGAAGAAGTTACAGGTCAATAATGAAAAACAACAAGTAATTGTCAAGAAGCAAGGATTCTTTTGTATCCTCCTTCAAATCTACGACTTATTTTTTAATATATTCATGTTATTTTTTTATGCCACTTCTTTTCATTTCTCCCCATCGCTAATTCCTTATAATTCTGAATTCTCATTAAATTGTTGCAAACTTCAACTTTAATTTCTTCCACTATCTCAAACAAGAAGATTTTCTGCATTGAATTGGATCATTAATTCTTTGTTTTGCAGTAAATATTATTGAATATGAAAATGAAAATCATGCCAAACTTATTTTGGAAGGCTAGCACGTTTCTGGGTTCATTCAACATTCGTTTTCTTGGAAATAATTAATGCTGTTTGCTTCTTATCATTTGGAGAAGGTCATGCCTTTCTTGCTCGGAATAAAACCTACGTGTGTGAATAAATCATATACAATTAAAAGAGTGAGGCATCGAGGAGGAAAAGATAACCTGATTTATTACAAGAAAAAAAATCATAAAGGCCAAGAGCACTAAATTTATAAGAATAAACCTATTTTTATTTTATTTTATTCATTTCAGCCCATGCTAAAATATAAATTAGATAAATATATTTATAATAGTTTTAGAACTAAACTGGATAAAAAAAAATTATGAGAATAAATAATAAAAAATAATAAGTAAGGAAAAATTCTAATCAGTCTCTCTCTCGATCCAATCCTTTTCTTTAGTTATATATCATATCATTATAATTGCTGAATAAATTTATTTTTATGATGATATTAACAAACATTGTCTAAATCAATATTTGTTTTTTTAACATCTTTCATGTTTTTTTCCTCAACTTTTAGCTTGTTAATGAAGAAACCATTTCTAACATCATCGCTTCCATTACTATCACTTCTCATGTCGTAATTAACATCTCATTAGAGATTCATTATTTGAAGATACTTGAAATTTGAGATTAGAGTGATTTGAGGTGGGGCCAATCTTTTAGGGTGGAGACTGATCATCTATAGTTGATCTTCTTGACTAATTGGTATTTAGGGGGGAGGAATTTCAAATTTGCATTTGGGGATATGATGTATATTATAGTGCTATTAGTTGGCAGGTCAAATTAAATGACATGTCCATGGCCATGCTTTTTCTAAGCTTTTACTTGCATATTCATACATAAATCACTTATAAGTCGTCAGATGATTGATTACTGATTACCTAAAGCATGGACTTGGACAGGGTTCGATAGGGATTCTTCCTCTTTTAATCCTTCATAGTCATATGAAATTCATCCACATCAAGAAAAACCAACTCCACAAGCCAATGTAAACCATAGGCTGCATGCCCTTAAAGTCTGCATGGCAGAAAAAGTAGAAAAAAACCTTACTGGACGACGGTGTTGGTGACGGGTGGGGAATTCAACTAATTAAAAAAGCACAAGCAAGGACCAAAACTAGCGCACCAGTCACCACACCACCCTTCATTTCTGCCTTCTTAGCTGACAACCGTATAAAGAAACGTACTGCCTTCACCAATTCTGCTTTATATTCCAGCTTTGTCTGCAAACAGCAGCTTTCAACGCTTCTAGTGCACTCAAACTTTCAGGTTAGCATCAATGATGAAGCCCAAGAGGCTGCTCAGCCTCCTGCTACGGCTTATTGCCGTTGGTGCCACACTTGCAGCAGTGATTATCATGGCTACAAGCCATGAGAAGGGTACATTCTTTGCAGTATCATATGAAGCAAAGTACACTGACACACCAGCCTTCAAGTAAGTTTAATCAACTATTCTTCTACAGTTATACTTGCTTGTACCTTTGTCTTCACTACTGAAAAGGGCTTCTGCAGGTATTTTGTGATAGCAAATGCAATTGTTACTGTCTATGGTTTTCTTGTTCTGTTTCATCCTCCAGGGAGTCCACTCTGGCGATTAGTTCTTGCCTTGGATTTGGTAATTATGCAGCACACTGAGCCTTATATCAAACATTAGTGCTACAAGCCTATAGTACACTTACACTATGATTTCAGGAACTGAAGAATACAGGAAAGAATTCTGACCGGAATTGTTTTGGTAGTAATTGCCGTTTCTTTTGTTGCTTCAAGTAGGTATTCACCATGTTGCTCGTTTCAAGCATTTCGGCGGCCTTGGCGGTTGCTCAGGTGGGAAAGAATGGGAATTCTCGTGCAGGTTGGCTACCTGTCTGCGGCCAAGTAACCAAGTACTGCAACCAAGTAACAGGAGCATTAGTTGCTGGTTTGATTGCACTGATAACTTACATAATTCTGTTGCTCCACTCTATTTACACTTTCCTTAATCCTCTTCTTGAAAAGGCCTAGCAGGCTATCATGTATTGTGACTTAAGCTACGAAAATCATCATCGCGCGCCTCTCCTTCACGTTTTCTTTTGTCTGGTTTATAGGTAGCCCTATTAGAAGATTTTGCCTTGGTACATGCTTTGTTTATAATTGTATTAATCAGCATGCTTTCCTAGTCCTTCAAGGGAAGCTATATGAAAAATAAGATGTCAAATAATGATAATTTTTCAAGATTCAGTGTCTTTCAAGTGGCATCATCAGAAAGGCAGATAATATTCTTGCTGATCTTACATATCACAGAACTTTCCTACTGATCCATGTCATGGCTACTGGTTCTTCACCTTATTGCTCCAATCCCCTCTGTGTATTCTGCCACTCAAGCCCATATTTATATGGTTTTCAAATGAAATGACATCTCCTAAAAGTATACGAAACTCCAATATTTTTCTGTTTAAATAACATTTTCAAACAAGGAACATGTCATAATTGATTCTGCAGATGTTATTCTGCATAGAAGCACTACGTCGTCTTAAAGTGTTGTTCAAAAATATTATCGACATAAGCACAATTCAGATGTTTCATCTCAAATCTTGGAAGATGGCTTGTAGTTTACGAAGATTAAAAGACAGGAAGGGGTACTCCCCTGGGAAAAGAATCCTCAAATTCATAATCAATATTCTAAGGAGATTGTGAACAAATTGGCTCATGTGTAATTGGATGACAATAAACCAATAAAAGATGTCTTCCAAGTCTTTAAGAAAAATGTGAAGTGACAGTTTCTCAAACAATATTAGCAAAAGACTTTGCTTGCAAAACTATAAACTTCTTGCACTCAACTAAACATTTATTCAATAAATCCAAAGAGAAGTTGTCAATACATAGCCTGGATTGATGCAGAGATTAGAAATTCAATTTTTCCCTCTGCCTAGCTAATAAAAACAAGGATGTGATAGAGAAAAAAAGCATGCAAGCACGGGAGGCAGAGGATACTTAAGGAACTTCTTTTCACAGCACCCATGGGAAATATAAAGCTTTGAAGATGAGCGAGTTCTAGGCATAAAAATTCTACTTCCGAAGCAAAAGGCCAGTTAATGGGCCAAAGGTTAGTCCAAGAGTAGCTACCATTGGAATTCCTTATCATCTATATGTCAAAACATTGAACAGAAAAGGAAATGAAATAGCCAAAACTTTGCAGCTAGGCAATTCTCTACCACTGACAATGCCAATAAAGTCGTTTCAGGTGGTGAAGCGTTTGCAGCATGGGAATGATTAAGCTGCCATTGCTCGTTGGAAATTTTCAGGGCACAGATTCAACCAGGAAAATGAAGGTTTGCAACTTACAAATACATGGGAACATTGAAGTTGATAATACAGCCCCTTATGACAACTAGGAAATGGGACATCAGGAACCAGAACATCTCCATGTGCAAGACCAGAAACTGTATATTTTGCAATGTCCTTCACAGAAATCTAGTGATGTTGGCAAAATTCGTATAGCCTCGCATCTTTTAATCTCTTCCCAAAATCGAATCCCACACCTTTGTTTGTAGCATATTTGAAAATGAGACACCTTGATTCAGACAGTGAAGAGAGCCACTAAATTTCCATGCCTAACTTTCAGTAATCTTTTGAATTAAGATTCTAAAACCATTTACTAGAGATATTTAGCAAGTAAACTGGATTTTACCATATAAATTCACCACGCTACACTCCTGAATCCTGACATGCACTTGGAAATAAAGCAACATAGGAAATAAGAGTAAACTGCATTCTTTTAACATGCAAGGCACAAATTGAAATTCAATTAAGCATCGGACCATGTGATTTTCAGACCACTCCATTGATCATGAGGCACACCTAAGGCTTTCCATACAGTGCTTGAGGCAGACACAACGTTGTTAGCACAAGGAGGTTCATAATCATGATCTTTGTCGCAACCCCCAGTTGAGTCACATTAGCAGTTACATTGAAGTGTTTAAGGCACCTACTAGCATTATCGTACCATCCAGTTGATAATGCTATAGCTGGTACTGTATCACTAGGATGGAATTTTTCGTCACAGTAATTAAGGTGGGTAATCTCCACTTTCTTCAAAGAGATTGAATGTCAGGAAGGCCTTGATATGGCTATAGACTGGCGGCGAGCATTTGTAGGTTGAGTAGGACTTTGCCTGGAAAACAGATCCGAGTCATTTTTGCCACCACTTTGCCACTTGGTTGACATTTTTGAGCCTCAATTTGTGAACAATACTCTGCGAACAGAAGAATGACCAGGAGCATGGAAGATTTTAAGCAAGAACTCTTCATGATTCTCAAAGGTGTAAATATATAACATTGGCCTGCTCAAACACTCATGCTAGTATGAGAATGATAGATTGGTGACCAACTACTTGGAATTAGGAATATTTTTATGCTAGGAGTCTGCTAGAGTAGAAAAAACAAAATAAGGCATCAGGATTTGAAGGTAAATGAATCCCATTCACATGCAGCAAACAGTATAATATTTTTCTAATTATTCTATTAACTTAACTATTACGGCCCATTGATTTGTGAAGGGTTTTTTTATGCGGCCTGTCTTGACTAATTAGAGATCAACGTATTAGAAAATTCAGATTTGCTTCATGTCTTAGTGGATTGCTTGGTTGGTCATATGAAGACACCATGCCAGTATGTCACATCGATCGAGTCTTGATACTTCGTAATATTGAACAAGGAGCTGAGATAACAGTCTGAGAAGATTGTTAAAAATGAAAAGACCACAATAATGTCTTGATTTCATCCATTTTGAGAGGTTAATATGTATATAAAGTCTTGCACTAATGCAACTTCTTCACTCCAAACCATTTCTAAAACAATAGTAGAGGAAAGAAAATATGAAGAAGCAGGTTTGGTCCAGTGTTCTTCTCATTTGCCTGTCCTTTCTTTTAGCAAGTTCTTTAAGTGTTGAGGCTCAGACCTGCAGGCCTAGCGGTAAGCTAAGGGGGAGAAAGGCTCCTAAAGGACAATGCAATGAAGAGAATGACTCTCTTTGCTGTATAAAAGGAAGGCTTTACACCACTTACAAATGATCACCACCAGCGACCAATCACACAAAGGCAACTCTAACTCTTAATAGTTTCGAGAAGGGTGGAGATGGTGGCGCGCCATCAGAATGTGACAATCAGTACCGTTCTGATGACACACCGGTCGTCGCACTTTCGACAGGATGGTTTAATCACAAGAACAAGTGCTTGAATTATATTAACATCTATGGTGATGGAAGGAATGTCAAAGCCATGGTAGTCGATGAATGTGACTCTAGTACTATGGGGTGTGATGCTGACCATGATTACCAGCCTCCTTGTCCTAACCATATTGTTAATGCATCTAAGGCTGTTTGGATGGCGCTGGAAGTGCCATTAAGCCAATGGAGCGAAATGAAAATACATTGGTCTGATGCTTGATTTTTCTACCCAATTTCTCCAGTCTCAAGTGCAAAAGGGAAGGTTGTTTCCCCTTTAAGAAATTGTTTTTTCTTTTAAGAAATTGTGTTGTGATTGGCTTGGTGGATTGTGTAATTAATCTGAAGTTTATTTTTCTACTTATCCTCTCCATGTGAATGTCTCTTATGGAACTGAAATTCTATATAGCTATAGTAATCCTTGCATCTTTGTTCTTTGCCTTCAAGAACTACCATGATGAAGACAACTTGAAATTAAACTTTACTTTCCCTTCCCTGCTTCTCAGGAGGGATTACGAGTAATTTTTGTTTTTTTTTTTATTTTTTTTAAATAAAACAAATAAAAGAGAAAATGTGTTAATAGAATTAGAGTAAGATCCGTTCTTAGTGAGTTGGGCATCGTGACGTGCAAGTCACAAATATCACTCGGAATATTATGAACAAATATCACACGCCCGAACATGCGGCTGTAAACGAAAGTGATTTTTCATAGGGAAGCTTCTTCTGGTTGGATTCAGATGGTTGTATGCTTGTAGACTTCAATGTTATATAATCGGACACGATAAGGCTATCACGGCACAAAACTTGTTAAAAATGTCAAAATTGATCGTGACAGGAACGTTTGGATGTGAAAGATTAAGTTAAGCTGTTAATTTTTTTTTTTTGAAACTTTCATATATTTATATTATTTTATATTATTAATTAATTTTAATTATTAAATTTTATGCTAAAAAATCAATTTAAATAAAAAATTTAAGCTGAGATGTAAAATTTTAAGATATAATTTATAATATTATCTAATATATTCTTTACAGTAAAATTTTTTTGAGCTTGAAATTTGTACAAACTTATATTATTTTGTATTTAAATTTTTATCAAATAAATTGGAATGGTAAGATCGAACTTATAATTACTTGGTCATCAAAATTTTGATACTATATTAAAAATTTAATTTAGTTTAAAAATTTAAACTAGTAAATAAAATTTTAAAATATAATTTATATTATTTTTTATTATACTTGAATTATTCTAGCTGTTATCAACATATTTGGGAGGGCCAAATCAATACTGTCAAAGCAGGTAAGAAGAAGTCTATGATCTATAGGTAAAAGAGAAGAAAAGGTTTACAACCATGAAAACAGAAACTAAATAAGCATTTTCATTCAATAACCATCAACTCCACATAGTTCAAGTTTCCAAGCATACATGAAAACACCTTGAAAGTTGAAGCAGCCAACAAAGCAGTGACGCGTACACAAGACAAAGGATTTTTAGGAACCCTTTGCTGTTTATTATTATTATTTAACAACAAACACCATTATACATACATGAGCTGACCAACTGATAGATTAACTACTGCTTTGTTGGAACCATGCCCATGTTTCCTCATTTGCAGGAGCATGGATCGCAGGTGCAGTTTGATCCACACTTGCAGCCATTCTCAGCACCGAAGTCCATCTCAGACCTCTCATAGAACCTGCAGAAGTAGCAGAACAATATCAGTAAACACAACATTTGTGTTCTAAAAAGAACATTTTTGGATCTTAAATATAAGAGTAGAATATTGATTGGAAATCCAAATCCTTAATCATTGGAACGTCCCAGTGCGTCAGAGCGGCCTCCTTCGGGGGCTTAGTAAAACTTTGATGCACGAAAATAATAGTATATGAATTTGTGTGATACATACATCTTAACTGGTGCAACACCTGCAATGATTGTCTCAGTTGTGGTGTTCTCTGAGAAACCTAAGTCAGGGTACATGCCACATCTGCCAAGCACAAGAAGATTGCAACCACAGAAAAGTGAGTTTCAGACTATAGTCTAAGGAAATTCAAGAAAAGAACTAGTAATTAATTACTTGCAGCCGCTGCCACACTTGCAGTCAGAGCCACAGCTACAGCCAGACATTTTCTGCAGGTAAAATAGGATAAAGGGGCCTGGAAAGCTTTTGCTTAGAAACTGAATTTGCTCAAGCTGGTTCGCTCTTGATGATTCAATTACCAGGTTCTGACCTGTTATTTATAGTGTAGCTCTTGCAAGATGAGGTTGATATCCACCATACACTTGGCTAAATCCTAAGGTAATAGCGTCTGCATCAGGGTTTAAAAAAGAGTGGACAACGGACTTTTCATTAAAGTAGCTTCCATAATTAAACAAAGAAATTGGATGATAAACGCGAAGAAGCAAATCATAGCGTTACTTAATGGAAGAAGACATTGACATTTTTTGTCTTCCAACCAAAGATGATGTTGCTGGCATTTATTCTTGAACAAATCTCTGCTATCTTGTATGCTATTTAATGGAGTTGAAAATCTTTAATTTTTTTTATTCACTACGGGAATATCGAAACCTTGGTGGGTCCTGATGATGAAAATGATTTATTAGTTTAAAACACTAACTTATTAAAAAAAAATAAAAAAGTGGTTATTTTCATTAGTCACAAAACCATTGAATGCCTTAAAGAAATTAAGTAAATGGGGCAACACGCTCATGAACTCATGAAGCATGCTCGCTTAATTTGGAGAGGAGAAACTTGTGCCCATCAACGTCTTCATATATTTGTCATATTGTTGTAGACATTAGATAACTTCAACCGTTCTTAAATTTAAGTTACATCATTTCCATGTCTTTAATTAGCATATTAATATAAATTTATATATGTAGATTAGTTTTTGTAGGAGTAGTGCTACATCAAGAAAGATTTTAAAAAATTCATATAAATGGTCGGATTTGTCAACATAGATCATAGATTTTTTTTTTTGATGAAGTTTCAATACATAAAATAAGCCGACTCGCCCATCTTGTTATAACCTATTTATGTTTCAGATTAAATTTTTTATTTGTTTTTTTTATAGTATATTTGTATATTTAAGTGTTTTATAATTTTTTTTAGAGAAATTTATTGTATTAATACATGATTTGTGTGCTAAGGTTTGTTTGGGATTTAAGGGAAATTGAATCTTGTTGTAATTTGATGAAATTAAATTTAATTTTATTAAAGAAATGATGAGTTGTTTTAATGGACACTAATTACATTTTGTTAATTTTATAATTAAGATAGAAATTCAAGGAAAATTAATTTTTTTTTATGAAAATCATAAAATCAATATTATTCTATATAGATTTCATTATTAAACATTGAAGATTATTTTTAGATCAAAATTTACCCATAATTCTGGGCAAGACAGCAGGAAAGTTTTGGGATTTTGGTTGCCATAACATCTATTTTGATGGGCAAAAATAATACCTGCTTTTTGGTAATGGATCAGGCCCTTACAAACTCGTTTTAAAAAGAAAAGACACTGGGCCATGTGTTGCTTTTTTAAAGCCCTCTTGTGTCTTTAAATAAAGCTTGCTTCGGTTTTTAGGATGGGCTGGAAAGCCTAGCTAACGAGACTGGACTGAATCTTTAGCGTTTAAGATCATGTTTGACAAAATTAAAAATAATAATAAAAAAGTATTTTTGGGCTCTTAAAGGTTTGTGTGACAAACTTGGTTCGGTTATATATATATATATTGGTTGATACAATTTGGAAAGAAAGCAAGGTTTCAGAGGCTCAAAGTAGGTTAAAAACAATGACTGAAATGGGTGTGGAGAGCCTAATGTCGTTACTTAAAAAAATAACTACCAACTCCTCCGACTCCATTTCTTCTTCTAGCAGTAGCAGAAGCATTAGGAGTAGAGAAAAACACAAGAAAGATGATGCTTCTTCTTCTTCTTCTTCTTCTTTTATAAACATTGATGATGCCCTTGCTTGTTTCAATCACATGCTTCATGGTAAACCCCGGCCTTGTATTATCCAATTCAATAAATTATTGTCTGCAACTGTTAGAACGAGACATTATGAGAATGTGCTTTCTCTGTCCATACAAATGGAATTTGTTGATGCCATGTGCAAATCCGGGAATCTTAAAGATGAAAGGGAGCTGTTGTCACATATACTCTTTGTCAAAGGGTTGGAGCGTGATGTTCATATATATATACACCACAATAATGAATAGACTTTATAAAGAAGGATTGTTAGATGGAGCATTGGAAGCTTTCTGAAATATGGAAGAGGATGGCTGCCCTCCAGATGAATTTTCTTATAATGTTATTAACCGACGATTTCTCCGGCACAGGGATGACTCAAGGGCAGTACTTGAAGATAGCATGCAGTTCAGGCAACTGTTATGCTCATATCTAGTTTGCAAGAAAGCTTTTCAACTAGGATATGAGTTTTATGCCATAGTTTGTAAGAAAGTCTGAAAAAAATGATGATTTATGCTTCAAGGTTTGATTGAATTGATCATAAATCATCGACATGTTGGAATTTTATTATTAAAACATGGTCTTCCTTCCATGTCAATTATTGGTTCTTTCAGAGGTACTTTTAAATAGCATTTAGTTCCTATCTAAATATTTATGAGGGCTTCTTATACTGCGTTCATGAGGGCTCTGGATTCTCATGGCATGATGAAATTTATTTATGCAACGATTCCTTTGAGATTTCATGTTGCTATAACGTATAATGTGATGCAAACTCAGCTCTACATAATTATTTCATCAAACTAGACAACAGAGTTGACGGAATACAGAGGTTCAACTACCTTTGCAGAACCAAGCTGCTCATCTACAGAATAAAACTAACATAGACAAACCACTTACAGAAAGCACACACTTCTGCTGTAAGGTACATAAACAGCTACTGATTACTAGTTAATATTAACCCCAGTGATCATCCAACTTAGGGGGAAAAGGCAGTTTGTTTCTTACTTTCTACTTTCTGGTTTATGTTTCTGATCAGTCACTGACAGGTCAATCCCACAAAGTGTCGTACAGATCTTCCTCTGAGTCGAACATGGAAGCTCCTGCACGGCCATTGTTAGTGCTGACTTGCTCTGTCAGTGGTGGATCAACTTGGGTGAAGTCATAACGGCTATAATCCAGCTGATCATAACCAAGGAACGATTGTAGATGTGGTAGTATTTCAGGGTCTACCTGTGGAGAGAATCAAGAAAGCAAGCATTATGCTTTTATCAAAGATTGAAAGTTGCCCATGAGGCTCCGCTCTCAAGTCTCACCTGATCTTCTAGAGTTGTAAAATCTGCAACAGGGTATGCAGAAGCAGGAGTTCCGCCATTATCACAGGTAGATTTCCCAGCCTGCTGATCTGCAGATTCATTTTCAAGAACATTAATTATTTTGATGATTAGATTTCAAGATGAATAGATTACGACAAATTTAACCTCCTACCTCACCTTTATTATCGATAATATTATTATAGGTTGAAAAATCACTCTTATCAGAACCTTCATCTGGTACTGGAGTAATATTATCCTTGTTATATGGCATATCAGCCTTCTCATCTGTCCTTTTAACCTTCTTACTTGGTCCTTCACTCTTCTTAACTGACATCTTCTTCTTCATTACACTAGATGCTAGACTACTATTATCCTCGTTACATATTGGCAGTGGCAGTTCAGCCGCCTCCTTTCTCTTTTTAACCTTCTTACATGATCCTTCACCCTTCTTCCTTGGCATCTTCTTCATTACTTTACACAGAACCAGAGAAGTACTCTACAAAAGATGGACCGGCAAATGGGATTAAAGAAACACAACTCAAAAATGATGGAACCATACGAATTTTCGCTTTAATATAATTATATAATTAAGATGATGAGATGTGAACTCCTGACTCACTTAATTATCAAAACTAAACTTCTTCTACTCTGACACACACACACACACATGTATATAAACACACACTACGCACCAGGTTGGGTATACTGTACTCGTACATCACATAATTGATCCCATCTTTAACACGAGAATAAACATAAATCTTTCTGATACCACTATTCACTTCCCCGTTATGTTGAGATGTTATCTCACAATGCTTTCCTTTAGCTAGCCATGAACCTGTGCCTGTTGACCTATTGATTCTCCCGTCATTTGTGCCCGGGTACTTTGGATGGAGAGGAGAAAAGAAATATCCTTCTCCATCATCTGAATCTGTCCCAGCAAAATCTAATCAAACTCAGAAAATAGTTAACACAACTAAGAGAAGGAAAGACAAAACACGGATCATCTACTTACAAGGTAAATCGCAGGGATCAACCTGGTAGAGATCAAATAGGGGGATTCTGCTGACTAGGTGATCATTCCCAAATAATTTTTCCATTAGAAAATGATATGTTAGTTCTTCTTCATTCGGATTAAATCTATCTCCAACGTTAAATTCGAAAGTTGTTGTCATGCGTGTCATCTTTTGCCGCTAAATATGCGTGCCTGCTAGCATAAGACGAACTATAAACAACAAGAAGCAGTGACAAGATGCTAAATATATGATTAAGAACAGCAGCTGTCAACATCGTTATTAGTTGAAAAAAAAAAACTAAAAGATAAATTTATGTGTACTCACGCTGATAGAAGGATATATTTCATTCCTCTTCCTAAAACAGGAATTGGGGGGGCCTAGCAAAAGGCCCTCTTAATTGTAGATGAAGATTTAGATGCTGAAGAGAGATCAAGAGTAAAAACGAAATAAAAATGTGAAGAACTCACCTGGCGTGGCACTGGAGGGAGAGGTGCAGCACATTTATATAGGGAAAAACTGCACTGCACTGCACTTGCGCTGAAACCGCGTTGATTTGGAAAAAGGAATATAACAGAACAAGCACAACGCCTTCCCAAAACCTTTCTACAAGTTTCGTAGGCCCCATCCATCTTCTTTCTTGGGCAGCAAGCACTCGGAAAAAAAGTTTTTTAAAAGAAAAGAAAATAATGTTTTTTCTTATATAATATAATGATGCGAGTTTCTATTCTCTTATTATCTTTTAACCTAGTTTACTTAGCGCTGTGGCTGAACTAAAATTTTTATGATGTAAAAATGGATATTGAAGTTGCGTGGGACTTTTTTGATATTGTTATTAAAATTATTCTAACGATTTAAACTTGAAAGCTTTCAATTTGAGTTTTTGTGAAGCTGGTTTCCAATTAAATAAAGTAAAAATTATTTTGATATAATCTATGGATCTAAAGATAAAAAAATCAAAGAACAAAAAAAATATAAAAATTAAAAATCAAACACTCAAGTTTAAAGAGAACCTAGATGACTAGTAAAAGAAGATTTGATTTAAAAAAAATTAAAGTTGTTATTTTTTTATATATTAAGATGATGACATATTGGATTAATTCTAGTTAACTCGGCTTAACTCGTCAAATCCATAATCTGAGTTTGTGGATTTTTAAAAGTTCAATAATATTTTTTTATTTTAATTATATAATAAAAAATTAGAACTACTTCAAAACTTACTTAATATTAAAGAATAACATTAAAAAACAAATGACAAATTCATCAAAAAAACCATTGTTAAAGAATTTTTTGTTTAAGAAAAAACTAGTCAAGTTATGCATATAAGTTTGAGTGACCCAACATATCAGGACTTAAAAACAAAACAAAAGCCTAGGTGCGTTGGCTTGACCAAACAACCTAGAAGACTAGTATAAAATGGTTTTAACTTTTTTAAAAAATTTGAAGGTAACATGATTTTTTAAATATATATTAACCTTAAAATACTTCAAAATCACCAACGAATACCAAAATCAACCAATCTAGAATTCAAAAAGGAACTCTCTCTTATTTTTTAAACATGTTTGTAGAAAAAATTCACCATTATTAAATTTTTATTGTCAAATGAAACTCATTGATATCAAGTTTAATCATTTTTGTTATTATTATCATGAAAACAAACATTTTTTTTTCATGTTTTTCAACAATTTTTTCTCTCTCCTTTAAACTCAAAAATTAAAAAATAAACTTTGAAACAAAGTAAAAATTGTCATGATTTTAGGATGATTCATATATTTTTTCAATATTTTAATTTAAACGTTAATTTCATCTAATTAGACCATAAATAATGTAATTGAAAATAAAACTAGTCAAAGGCTAATTGTTCATATGAACAGTGGCCACCTTCAATTTTTTTAGTTTTTGTTAATTGTGTTAATTTAATTTTTAAATAAAAACACTTTCTTATATTTTCTCTATTTGTTTTTCTATCCAAACTAACATAATAATTACATAACTAGCAGATGACGCCTTTTATTATGATATAGATAAATAGCTCATCCGTCTTTATATTTTAAATGGTGTTTCCGGTAAGTACTTATACACACACACACATTATGTTTTTTATTGTCATTTCAATCTTAAATATATCCTTCTACACCATGACTTCTACACCATGACATATATACTATTCAAATTAATAAATTTATACATGTTAACTATACTGCAAGTTGATTTTCTAAAATCCGATTATTCTCTTCTTAGTAACTCAATAATGCAAGCCAAATATGTAATTAATTTGCACTTTTTTTTTTATCTTTAATTAACACATGAAAAAAAAAGTACTTAAAAATAAATTTCTATCTCATATTATTAATTAAGATATTATGTAGTTTTTTTATATAAGAAAAATGAACTAAAATTATAATACATTATTTGAATTAATAGACTATAATGCTCATCTACTTTTTTATATAAAAAAAGTTGACAAAATAAAAATTAAATTTATAAATGTTTGTGTTGCTAGGCCCAAATACAAGCTTAAATTTCAGTAGGTCAGGCGCGATGGACTTGCCAGACCAGCACATCCAGCCCCTACTTAATTTGTCTTTTTTTTTTTTTTTTTACATTTCATATTTGTTTAATTTGAAATTAATTAAATAAATATATATTATATATATAATACCTTATTAATTTCTTAAATTAATTGAAAATATATTCGAGTTATTATTTTTAAATGCGATTATATATTTAGGTTGTTTTCGAAGAAGATTATAGTAACACACTTCTACAAGCAACATAATATTAACCCCAGTGATCAAATCAACTTAGGGGAAAAGAGAGTTTGTTTTCTTATTTTCTATTTTCTAGTTTATGTTTCTTATCAGTACACAAGGAGGGTGTAGCTAAGAAACACTCTCCACCGACTGGTCAAGGCCACAGAGGTTCAAGCCAGATGTAAAGATCATCCTTCGGTACGGACATGGACGTTCCTGCAGGACCATTGTTAGTGTGGACTTGCTCTGGAAGCATCAATGGTAGATCATCTAGAGTGAAGTCATGATCAAGGCTAAGATCCTGCTGATCATAACCAGAGAATGATTGCAGATGTGGTAGTATTTCAGGGTCTCCCTGTAGAGAGAAACAAAAAAACCAAGCATTAGGCTTATATATGTAAAGATTGAAAATTTCCCATGAGAGTCCGCCCTCAAGTCTCACCTGATGATCTTCTGGAGTTGTAAAATCTGCGAAGTGGTATACAGAAGCAGAAGAAGTCTTCAGGCAATTTGTTCCGCCATTATCAAACGTAGATTTTTCGGTCTGCTGATCTGCACATTCATTTTCAAGAACATTAATTATTTTGATGATTAGATTTCTAGATGAATAGATTACAACAAATTGAACCTCCTTCCTCACCTTTATCATTGATAATATTATTATAATCATTCTTATCACTGATAATCCAGTTTTCGAAATCAGAACCTTCATCTGGTACTGGAGTAATATTTTCCTTGCTATATGGCATATCAGCCCTATCTTGTGTCCTTTTAACCTTCTTACATGGTCCTACACTCTTCTTATCTGGCATCTTCTTCTTCATTAGACCAGATGATAGAGTACTATTATCCTCGTTACATATTGGCAGTGGCAGTTCAGCCGCCTCCTTTCTCTTTTTAACCTTCTTACATGTTCCTTCACCCTTCTTCCTTGGCATCTTCTTCATTACTTTACACAGAACCAGAGAATTCTACAAACGATGGATCAGCAAATGGGATTAAAGAAACACAACTCAAAAATGATGGAACCATACGAATTCGCTCTAATATAATTATATAATTACCATGGTGAGATGTTAACTCCTGATCACTTAATTATCAGAACTAAACTTAAGCTGTTTGAAGGAAATATAAACAATAATCTTCTTCTACTCTTTGACACACACACATGTATATAAACACACACTACGCACCTGGTTAGGTATACTGAACTCGTGCATCACATACTTGATCCCATCTTCATTACAAGAATGAACAAAAATCCTTCGGATACCAATCACTTCTCCATTATGTTGAGATATTATCTCATAATCCTTTCCTTTTGCTTGCCATGAACCTGTTCTTGTTGACCTATTGATTCTCCCGTTTTTTGTGCCCGGGTACTTTGGATGGAGATGAGAAAAGAAATATCCCTCTCCATCATCTGAATCTGTCCCAGCAAAATCTAATCAAACTTAGAAAATAGTTAACACAACTAGATAGCTAGTCCGCACTTGAAAATTTATAAGAGAAAGAAAGACAAAACACGGATCGTCTACTTACAAGGTAAATCCCAGGGATCACGCTGGTAGACATCATGTTGGGGGATTCTGCTTACTAGGTGATCGTTCCCAAGTAATTTTTTCATTAGAAAATGAGTTATGAGTTCGTCCATAGTCGGACTAAATCTATCTCCAACGTTGTATTCAGAAGGTGTCATCTTTTGCCGTTAAATATGCGTGCCTGCAAGAAAAGTAGCATAAAATAAGATATATACACTCACTGTTAGAAGCATGTATTTCATTCCTCTTCCTAAAACAGGAATCGAGGGCCTAGCTAGGCCTCTTAATTGTATGAGATGAAGCTTCAGACATTGAAGAGGGATGAACAAGAGGACTACAAGTCTTCTTTGTCCGAAGGAAAAACGAAATATGAAGGGAGGAGCTCAACTGGTGTGGCTGGCTGTGGCACAGGGGACAGCAAATTAAGGCATCACATTTATATAGGGAAAAACTACACTGCACTTCTGCTCAAGCCGCGTTACTTTGGAACGAGGAATATAACATAAAAAGCACAGTACTGCACTGCACTACTACAAGTTTCGTATGCCCCACCATCTTCTTTTTCGTGGGTAGCAAGCAATTGGAAATAAAATTTGAAGAAAAGAAAAGAAAATAATGTTTTTCCTTGTATAATTATGCGAGTTTCTAATTTTTATTTGAACAAATGATTTTTCCTCTATATGTATTTTTAATTTTTTTTCTATTGAAATTAAAATAATAGTTATATAAAGATGTCTTTTATTCAGAATACAATAAGTATTTCATTTGTCCTTAATTAAATGATGTTTCCATTAATTTATATATATATATATATATATAATTATACTTATTATATATTTTTTTATTGGATCTTAAATATATCAATATTCTACCATAACATACTATTTAAATTAATAAATGTATGCATGTTAATTAACTTTATATATTTCAAGTTTAATTTTTAAAATCTAATTATGACTCTCTTTTTAATAACTCAGAAATGCAAGAAAAATATGTAATTGTACTTTTTTTCGTGTCTTTAATTAACACATGAAAAAAAAATGTATTTAAAAGAAATCGTAAATCCTAAGAATACATTTTTATCTCATATTAAGATATCATATGTAGTTTGTTTATAAAAAAAAATTAAAATAAAATTATGATACATCATTTAAATTAACTAATTTTTTAAATTGAATTTCACATGATTTCTAAGTTTAGGTTTTATATATAGATGGATTAAACCAATCCCCCCCCCCCCGAAAGGCAGGATTTGGCTATGCATCTAATTAAACACATATTAATTGTGTTTGTAGCTTTTAATTTTCATAATAATGGGCATTTTCTATGATTTTCTTCTTTTATTAGGAATGAATATTGGAAAAAAAAAATAGGGCAAATTCATGTAACCTGCACAATACTCATCTTTCTGTTCTCTCTTTCCTCACTTTTTCCACGGAAAGAAGAAAATAGTGACTGAACTGCCATCAAAATTTTCAACTCATTTTCAATATCTTGATTTTCCGTTCACACTTAAGGGTCATAGTAGTCATTATTATTAAAATCCGTACAGTCAATGACTGGACTCGACTTCTTAGTAGACGTCTAATTAGTCTACATTAATTTAAAAATATTTTATTTTAATTTTCTTGAAACTATATCAAAACAGATTTTATACGAGTGAAGTCAATCAGTGAGATGATTTATTAGGTTAATCAAGTTTAATCATAATATTATTTTGAAATAAATAAATAATATTATATTGATAATGCAATTATTTGTAAATTAATTTAATTACAAATTATATTTGATAAAGTCCAAACTTGCATAAATTAAATAAAAATTAAAACAAGTATAATTTTTTAAGCATGAAGCTACCTCTCTAATGTTTTTTTTTTCTTTTCGTTCATCTATTTCCTTTCCATTTCTTGTATGGATTTTTATATTTTATCATTTACTGAAAAGCATGAATCTTTGGCTATATGAAACTGCGCTGCACTTGTTCTCAAACCTCGTCTCATCTCAAAATCTACTACTTTGGAAAAAGGAATGTAACGGAAAAAGCAACACCGCCTTCCCAAAACTTTTCTACAAGTTTTGTAAGCCCCACCATCTTTTTCTTTGTGAGGGTCAAGCAATTGCAAAGAAAATTTTAAAAAGAAAAGAAAAGAAAATTAAATGATAACTTTACGAGTTTCTATTTTTTAATATATTTTTAATCATGCCAATAAATGAATTTTTTTAATATTTATTTTTTTTTTCCTATCCAATTTAACAAAATAATTACATAATTTACGTATGAGGTATTTCTTTTCATCATTTTTTTAATGCTTGTTTAAGAGTGTAGAAGAGATTATTTTTTAAAATATTTTTTATTTAAAAATTATTTTTAATATTAGTATTTTAAAAATATAAAAAAGGTAATATTTTTTAAAAAAAACAGTCCAACGGCAGTTTTAAATTATTAGAGTAGGCTCCAGAAATCAAAATTTTTGACAAGACATGAGGACAAAATTCAACTTTTTTTTGAATTGGATTCGCCCATGACAGTATTTGTAACTATGTGATCATATTCATCAATCATTCAAGGCGTTTTGAGTCACTTAAGAAAACAGCTAAATATTAAATCAATAATAAAAGAAGTTTGTTTTTTTAAGCATGAAGCTCCTCATCTAATTTTTTTTTTTTTTTTTTTTTATGTTTTCGCTCATCGTTTTCCTTTTCATTTCTTGTATGAATTTTTATATTTTATCATTTATACTGGAAAGTATGAATCTTTGGCTGTAGGACACAGATAAACTCTCCTCATTATATTATTATACCTTAAAAAACATGACACTTTGTCTATAATGAAATCTTGTTTTATTGAAATAATTTACCAAGTACGTATAAACTACGCTTTGTCTCTGCACGTACGTAGTTCAAATAAATGTAGATGAGCAATTTCAATGTATAATTAAATGAACAAAAAAAACTAAAAGATATCAGAAATTAATCTCTGTACATTAAGAGTGTTTTTCCTATGGATTTAAGCAGTGTTTTTCGCGAAAAGTTTTGTTAATTTCGCGAGAAGTTTTGTTTAATTTCTTCGTATACTTTGCGTGTGCAGTGTATAGCCCAAGCTTTTTTCTCTTTATTTCTTTGACTTCTTGACGATATGGTGAGAGATAGACACCTGCGTACAACTTTCCTCTCTTGTCATCTTTCCTTTCCACGAAATTCCATCAAACTTCTTGGTAGGGGGGTCGTCTCTTTTTTATCCAAGAACATATATTGGTTGTCAGCCAAAGAACAAAGGTTTTTGATCTCCTTTTCTTTTAGTTTTTTAGGGTTAATTGACACAAATAAACTTTTAATTGTCTTTTACGGTGTGTGCCCTTTCTCTTTCTATTTTGAAAACCCAATCCAGATTTTCCTTAATTTTTTTTTTAATGTTTGTTAACCCAAAAATACTATAATATCAAAAATAATATAAATTATATATTTTGTGATGTTAGTTAATAATTTAAGTTTTTGAATTAATATAATTCTTTAATGTTATATCAAAGCTTTCATGATCAAATAATAATAAAAAATTAATAATACAAGATAATATAATATGAACATATATAAATTTTTAATCTAAAAGATTTCACATAACAACTTAAACTAATCATTCACATCAAAATAGCTCCTCTCATGGTGAATTTTGATCATTTTTAACAAGTTTCGTGCTGTGATAATCATATCATGTCCGATTATTTGTCCAAGGATAATCATGCAAATGTGAATCCGACAAGAAGAAGCTTGACTATGAAAAATCACATAGTTTGCAACCGCATGTACGGGGAAGCCATGAAGGATGCCATTATCTGTCCAAGGAATAAAGAGAGGTTTAAGATTCTTGGTTGGCCAGCGCTCTTATTATTAGAGCTGATGAGCATCATGTTCTGCAGTTTTAGAGAAGTTGATAAAGGATTTATGGAGGAATTGTTTGATAGAAGTAGCTATGTACGCATAACTTTTTCACTGTGAAAGAAACTACAACACTAGTGATATTGTATCAAAAGTTGTTGGGTCACGCTTAACAGCCGTACCCAATGCTATTGGGTAGGGCTGGGCAGTAGCATTTGGTCTGGTTGTCAAGCATGACTTTATAGTATTGGGTCCGACTGTTAAGCCAGACTCAGTAGCTTTTGGAAGAAAATACAGAAAAGACAACGCCTCTCATGGTATTACAATGTTGTCTATAATACAAATAATATATGTCTACAGTGTGATCTATATATGTCTATAATGTGATCCACAATGCAATAAATCTATATATACAATACCTACTCAATGTTGTAATTTTTGTGTTTTCTTTCAAAAGTTGCTGGGTCTGGCTTTCAAAGCTGACTGTCACAAGTAAACCCCAGTAATAGTTACCTACTTTGCTTAACTTAACCAACTAGAAGGTGCCTTTACCAATAATCGACCAAAGAATTAAGGGTTGACGGTTAGTTAGTTCTTTTTTCTCTGTCTAATTATAGAATTTTTTTTTATTGATAGAGCAACCCGGAATCATGTTGTTACTTTAAGAGAATGTTTAACTATTTAAATATTTAGTAGGAAGGGTAAGTGGATCTCATTTCAAAATTGATCAAACCAGGAAGTGAGAGGGAAGGAGAGCGAAATCAAGTTCTTTTCTTTTATTATTTAGCATTAATATTATTTCTGAAGATTATATTAATTTGTTAAAACTAATTATTTGTTATCTCCTTCAATCAAATAAAACGAATCATTGTTGTGGGATCAAAAAATTTCATGAATTTCATTAGACCCCTAGTCGGACCCAATGTTATTGGGTCTGGCTAAGCAGCGAGACCCAAATTTTCTTTCAATGGAGCTGTTAAACCCAATGTCATTGGATGTAGTTTGGCAATCAAACCCAACAACAATGAGTTTAGCCACAAGACAAATCCAATATTATTGAGTCTCGCATGACCACTAAACCAAAACACTTAAAATAATTTCTATATTCTTTATATTTTTTGATATTTTTTTAAAAAATTATTGGCCTGCTGTAAAATGAGGCTAGTTATAATTAGATATGCAACTAACAATTTAATTTTTTATTTGTTTTCTTTTCAAAAACTAACGATTTAATTTCTCTTCAGCAACGACAACATTGGCATGAAGCACCCAAGAAAACTCCAAGGAAGTCTTGAGAATCAAGTTTGCTTTAAGACTATCATTCTAGGTTTTAGTGGACAATGAAAAGTACCGACACCATTCTGTCCCAACATTGGCTTGAAGTTCTGAGGAAAATCAATTGCCAACTTACTTGAAAAGCTTGTCATGATTTAATTTAAAAGAAAACATATTATACTCTAAAGATATATGCATACAATTTATAAAAATATCTCAAGCTGTAAATCCAGCAGAAAACATCACATTAGTTTTTTATCATTAATTGATGACTAAATAGGAGAGAAACTTAGGATTAATAATCAGTTTTGAAACTCAGTTCAATGGCTGGTCCGGTCCAAGCCTGGGTTTCAGGTTTTGATCGGGTCACTCGGATTAATTCTGATTTTTTAAAAAAAATCAGAATGATGTTATTTTAGTAAAAAAAAAAAGAAGCAAAAGTCAGCGAGTTGCAACCGAATTTTTGATCAAGTCTTGCTAGGTTACCCCGGGTTTTAACTTTTCCTTTTTTTTTTTTAAACTCGACCTAATTCCAGCCTTAGGTTCTAGATTGATTCGCCGGGCTGAGCCGGGTTTCAAAACTATAGTAATGTGTTGTCTTCCTAGTCTTGTTAGTTTCACAATGATTTTATATATATATGAACATAACCTATGGGTGAACAATCACTTCTAAAAATCAAAACCATGGGAGAGAACCTGTAAATCGATCGATAACATGCATGTGAATTTTCTCATATCCTTCTCTTTTCTCCTTTTTCTCTGGATGAAGGACATTTTGCCTGCCCAACCTATCGTAGAAATTAATGTTTATCAGTATATATGATGTATTATAAAGGATGTTTGCAATCTCTAGATTTGACCATGAATTTACAGGCTACACATAATAAAATTAACAACACAGTTACTGAAAATCTAGATTTCTGGATTCTGACGAAACTATAGCAAAAGCATCACAATTTTACACAAGATGATGAAAATTTACAGAGAAAAAAAGCTACTTGATATTGGCCACATGAATTAGAACCATGGAAAATTCACATCACCTTGACGAACAGATCTAGTATCAAGTTTCCTGTTTCCCCATCTGCAACGAAACCTTTGTCGCTCATTTCACGAATAAGTTGCACTGCCTCCATATCATTCTTGTGCTGGAGAAAATTCACAATAAGTTTCACAATAACATTATAAGAACCTTCACTGGAGGGCAACCATCCTTTTTCATATTTCAGGAAGCTTTCAATGCTTCATCTAACAGCCCTTCTTTGAAAAGTGCATTGTTAATGTAGTTTATATCCGAATATTAGGCTGCAACCTTTCACCGTTAAGTTTTGAAAGCAATTCCTTCCCTGATTTGCATATGGCATCAATCAAGATATTAGATGACGTTGGGCACATTCTTTATTATTCTTGGCATATTTGTGTTTATTGTATTATTTCCTTCATTGTTAAGATTTTGAGGAGTTTGAAAAAATCCAGAATGCATTTTGGTAATTCCAGAATACAGCTTTTAATGGAATCACTTGCAAATTGCAATACTCTTCCAGCTCATCTTCAAATTGTTCACAGAAGTGGGCAGAGTACAGATTCCACACCTTCATTTTGTTGTTACGGGGCATCCGAAGCAGAGATTTGTCAAGTTATAGAACGAATTGCGCCAGCGGTTGCCAACACAAATACTAGGAAATTGTTCAGACAACAATATTTTGAAATGGCGTGTCCCCTGAATTCCAATTTTGAACAAAACGCTAAAAATTGTAGCCGTCCTCAAGGAAATTGAGTTACTGTTCGCTTAAGGATATGAAGTACATGCTGACGACAATGTATAATGGCATTAGACAATTTTTAGTGGAAAAGCTAAAAGCAAACCATGAGATAAGTGACGATTTCATTTGCCCTTTTGAGCTTCAAATTGTACAACCTTGAAACTTTCACACTTTTGATTGCAGGGAAATATAAATTTCCTGAATCCAACCTCCTTTTGAGGTATCAAATGATAAGCCTCTGATGTGAAGAGCATAAGATTTTACAGCAGTCTCTGCAATCTCTATACTGCTATATAGTTATCTAATTCATCTACCTGATTTCATAACTTGTATGTGATTGAGAAGAATAAGGCACAAGACCTGTGACATGATTCCCTTGCTGGAGCAATCCCACACCACAAATGAGAACACATTCAAACACAATTCCTTCAAACATCGATTTTTTAGAGTAAATCCCTGGATTCTGGCCAATCTGCATGATTGATCAGTTAGAATTCTGTATGTTGACTCCCTTTCCCATGGACCAATCCCAAAATCAACAGTAAACTCGTCCATTCCTTAAACAAACAACTGCCAGATCAGCACCGGCTCCAGCCTGCTTTCTCTTTTCAGATTTATATTTGATGTCTAAAATGGTTTTGTAAAATCGGCCCTGCCGGGATGGCTGGAAGTCCTTGTTCAGGTTAGACAAACCAAATTCAGTGAAGAAGACAGGTTTATTTAGCTCATAGTGGCCATCTTCAATATGAGAGCAGAACCATTCATCAAGATGAACTATCATTTTCCTGGCTACTGAAAACATAATATAGAAATCTGATTCAATGTAAGACCAGAACCATTCATCAAGATGAACTATCAGTTTAGCAATTCCAATGATTTGGTGGCAAGTAACTGGCGCCATTGTTCAGATGTTGACAAGATTGAACTAAAAATAACTTCCATGTTGAGGAAAAATTACTTGATATTTGCCACATGAATTTGCAGCATCCAGAAATAAGAGTTTGCATCACCTTTTCACCTGGACAAACTTCACGTAAGCCTAGATACTTCTTCAAAACAAGAATATTGTCTTCATTAGATAACAGATCTTCTACGAGGTTGTGGTCCCACATCCGCAATGAAACCTCTGTCTCTCATTCGAACAACAAGTTGCATTGCCATTCATCCTTGTGCTGGAGAAATCCTTGGATAATAACATTATAGGAAAATTCATCTGGAGGGCAGCCATCCTCTTCCATATTTCAGAAAGCTTCCAATGCTTCATCAAACAATCCTTTTTTACAAAGTCCATTTATTATTGTAGAGTATATCTGAACATCACACTGCAACCCTTTGACAAAGAGTTCTGAAAACAGTTCCCTTGCATCTTTAAGATTCCTGAATTTGCACATGGCATCAACCAGGAAGTTATACATCACTGGAACAGACTTCAAGCAAGTACATATTAAATTTCATCCTAGTTTTATGTTTTTGTTTTTCAATTACATTTTTTAATATTAAATTAATTGAAAATTGAAATTTATGATTTTCTTGTTCGGCTTTTATATAATTATCTTAGTACTATAATCTGGATTGCGTGTTTGTTGGTTAACCAAAATCGACTCGAGTTGTTTTTTTTTTAATTAATTTTTTTTAATTTTATTATTTAATATTGAATTAGTTGATAATAATGTTTTGTATAATTTTTTTTTTTGTATAAATTTAACTCAATATTTGAAGATAATAAATTTAACAGTTTAATCTGATTAAACATGACAAAACAACTTATTTATTGGTGCATTTAACCACTTTTCTATAAAACACACAACTAGATGAAAAGGCATAGTTGTTAATTTCATAATAACTAATGTACCACGTGAAAAGAATATAATTGTCATTTTAGTATTTCAAGGCGCATTAAAATGTGTCTTGTCCACGGTACTTTTCCCACAATCTTCTGTTTTAATCTAATAGTTTTCTTCATCAGTTGTCTTCTTACCATCAACAGGTTTTCACAGACCATAAATCTATTTTTTTTCAACCATTCAAGTCTGATCAGAATTAATGCAGGACTGATTGGTCTCCACCACCTTTTTTTACTCCGTTTTTTTTTTTTCAATTTGGTAGACAAAAACATGGAAAAACTGGTGCACTTCGAATGCTCTTTTGAATTAATAAAGTGAGGAAAAGGGTGAAAAGGGTATGGAAAAGAAGAAAAGTGAAAACGCAAAGTGGAGTTTTTTTAAAAAAAAAACATGAAAACCATGGTTGACGAGGCCTGTCTCTCAAATCTTATGAGAGAACGATGGGTGCTTCTTCTTAAGAAGTTGATGGGTTTGAAGATCAAGTAGTTGAATGTGAGCGTTAAATTTTGAATTTTGATGCAAAAACAAGCTTTCTAATGAGTTTAGAGGACCCACCCTCTAATAGTTAAGTAACCATTAATGTAAAAGAAGAAAAGACTTTAAAACTAACCTATGGCATGTTTCTTTCATAAAAACTGGTTTTATGAAAATTATTTTCTAAATTTTTTTATTTATTTGTTATTAAAAAAATTAATTAATAAAAAATATTTTTTAATCGAAGAAAAACTTAACTTAGTTTTTAAAAAAGTATTTTTTTTTATTTTGGATGAAAAATACTTTTTAAAAGTTGTGAAAAAATTATAAATGTCATATTATTTACTAATTATATCAAATTTGATCCTCAAACTTTTAATTGTTATATATTTTTTTTTGAATATTTTTTTTTCAATTTCATCCCTTATAATTTGATTTAATTTAATTTTTATATTAATTTTGGTCATTATATTTATGATTGTTATTTGCTTTTTTATTATTATTTTTTTAATTGAAATTTTGTATCTTTCAAATTTGGTCATCATTCTTTTGATTTTTACTTATTTTATTTGAAATAATTTATGAAATTGTAATTATTATTATTTTAATTTCATCATCTTTTAATTTTTTTTATCTGTTAGATTTGATCTCTATTATTTTTTTTTATTTGAGATAATTTATAAAATTAGTTTTTTTTTTCAATTTCATTCTCATTCAACTTTTTAATTCGTAAGATTTGTTCCTCATTATTTCAATAAACTTGAAAACAAATAAAACATTAATAAGTTATTTTCCATGACACTGGAAAGTTTTTTTCAATTTATTTTTCATGATACTATCAAAAATAAAAAAAAATAATTCATTTTGTAAGAATTCACTTTTTTAAAAAATCACTTTTCAAAAAAATATATTTTTCAACAAATTAATATATCCTATGTTGTGTGTATTTACCCAGGAATAAAAAATTCTAGGAGGTTGATGAAGAGAACGTGAACTCTCTGTGTTTTTAAGTGAGTTTAGCCTCCTTAGGTAGTCGTTCATGGAAATTTATTTACTCCTAAGCCATGTCCACTTGCATGGAGTAGTACTCCAAAATGAGAATAGATGTTAATTGAGTAATTATTAAGGATAATAGCGTTTAGTAGTGGTGAGGATTTTATATATATATATATATATATATATATATATATATATATATAGTAGTCGAGTAGAATCAATATTTAAAAAAAATTATTAAAAAATAGTGACATAATAAAAAGAGAGTTTACAAGAGAACATCTTAAAAAAAAAAAAAAGCAAATAAACAAAAAACCAAACTAACAAGTCAAGTCTAGGATATATTTAGGATTTCTAATTAAATCAAACTTTGTGTTATTAAAATTTTTAACTAAAAATTTTAATAAAAAACCAAACAATAAAAAGTAAGATATATAAAATATCACATCTCAGTCAAGAGTTTTGAATTTAAAATGAGTCGATTAGGAGCTAACCAGGTAAATTAATAAAAAAAAGTAATAGTACTCTGGCAATAAATGTTGTCTCTAATCAATCTAAACTATTTCTAAAGATTCTGATTAGAATTTCTAGATAAACAACTTAAACACATGAATTAATAAATAAATCTATCATAAAAATTAAACATAGTATAATTATGAAATATATAATTAATATTATCAATTTACTCACAACAAAAAGGACAAACAACATCTCACAACAAAAAGGATTTAATTGTATAAGGATGACTAGTATTACTAACTTTGTTTGTTTTTGCGTTTCAAAAATATTTTTTTTTAAATTAATTTTTATTTTTTTTGTTTGCTTTAAATTATTTTTATTTTTATTTATTTATTTTAAATTAATATTTTTTTAGTATTTTTAAATCATTTTGATGCGCTGATATCTAAAATAATTTTTTTAAAATAAAAAAAATATTATTTTAATACATTTTTAAATAAAAAATATTTTAAAAAACAACCAAAACTACACTCTAAATAATCTATTACATACCGCCTGTATAAAAGGTTGGTGAGTTAAGTGACTCAAAAAGCTATATCTAGGCGGTCATGCCTAATGCTCATATCATGTATGCTTTGAAAAAAAAAAGTGTTTTTTCTTATGAATTGTTTTCCTCCGTATTGTTTTTTATCGTTTTTTATGAATTCTGTATTTAAATTAAGAATCACTTTTTAAAAAGTTTATCTCTTTTTACTGATTCATGATTTCTTTTTTTCCAATTTTAATATATGGCTTTTTAGATAATAATCTTATTAATCAATGCAATGATTTTTGATACATGTCACACAATTTAATAAAATTATAAGAAAATTAAAGCACAAACACAATAATTTTTTTTCTAAAACCACACAAAGTACTAGTGTTTTTTTAAACCAACGGACAGAAAACCAGCTACTATATTTATAGAATCTTTAACCAACCACCAACAAATCCAAAATAAACTTTAATAAATTTTATATCAACAAAAAAAACCTAAACCTACTAGGAGAATATCAAATCCTTAGACTATGAGGATTAAAAATTAATAACTGCTTTGTTTAATTCCAACACCTTTTCCTTAAACAAATCTCGTTATGTCCATATTTTTCTTAAATTTCAAGAACAACTCTGCTTCTAAAACCAATTTTATAAAGATATATTTTTATTTTTAACTTTAGACGAATAATAATTGATTTGGAATCCAATTAGTCAAAGTTGACTTAATGAATCAATTGTAATACAATTAAATTTATTTTTTAAAAATTAAAAAATATCATTTTATCCTTATTTTTTAATTAAAATAACTTTATTTTAATTTGATTGCTTGAGTTTAATTTGAGTTAAAGTATTTAATTTACAATTCAAGTTCAGAGTGAGCGAGTTCGAGTTTAATACCTTTAAAATTAATTAAAGGAAAAATAAAAAGAAAGAAACCTATCTTGAAGTTTCCATTTTCAAAATTGAGCTTGAAAATGAAATGGAGCCCCGTTAATGATTTTCACCGAAAGAAAAACGAAAACCACTTGAGCCCCTTGTATTGAGCTTGTCTTAATCCATTTAACCAGAACGCCATGTGCACCTTTAAAATGACAAACCTGTTTCTCTTATCCATTTAACAACTAGTTTGTCTCGTAACAAGTTCAGTTTGTTTGGGACTAAACATTTATGCATGGTCTCTGATGCTGTCGACTTTGTCCCTTTGGTTATTATAAAGTTTTATACCCTTTATCTTACATTGAATTAACCCGGCCCCTCTGCTTTCAATTAATAATCTGTCGAATTCCTTCAAAAAAATTATATTAATTAAATATCCATAAATGAACGAAGTAAGAAGGTTTATTAATTAAAACTGCTTTTTTGTATTGCGTAATCATTGACTCTAAAGCGCTAACTGAGGCCAATATTTGTTTTAAATGGTTTTATTTTATATAAAAAAAATTTATATTAGATTTTTGTTTTATTTTTAAAGCTCGTGAAAAAATATATCTAAGCTCAGTTTAATTTTTTATTTCAGGTTAATTTGGGTTTTTGATATTTTAAGGTCATTGATAAATTTATCATGGTTTCTCAGTTTTGGATGAAAAATATTTTTTGGATAAAAAAAACATAAGCCTCGATTTTCAGACTATCATAAAAGGCCAAGGAACTAGGTAAATTAGACAACGCGTTGTCTAACTTTTTTTTAAAAAATCATGTTGTCCGCTCTAATTGCAATGAAAAAAACCTAGTCGTGTAGGCCCTAATGAAATGGGCCAAGTGGGTTGAGCTTTGTTTTTTTTAAAAAAAAAATTTATTTATTTTTCTAATTCTTTTTTGAAGTTAATGCTTTTTGTATTTTGTTTTAATTTTTTTATTCTTTTAATGATGATTATTTTTTTTGTTATACATTTAAATTTCGAAGAGTTTTTCTAATTCATTTATAATTTTTTTTCTTTAGCATAGATGAACTTTTTTTTTTTGAAAATAAAAAAAAAATATTTTTAATTTCTAATATGTGCAGCATTGAATAATATTTTTTTTCTTTTATTTTATTCAATCAATTTAATTTGTGTCTCTATTTTTATTATCCTTTGCTTAGATAAACAAATGATTCTAATAAAAAAATTTATCGAATACAACTAAGTAAATATGTCGACTTGTGAGATTAAATATCTTGATTTACTTCTGTCTCTTAATGTTTTTATTTTTATTTTTAATTATTATTAATTTATGGTTTTTTTCATTTAATAACACATATAATTCTCGATTTATTTGATTATATATATGCATAAACTTTTTAATTTTCACTTAAAATTTTTTTAACTACAAAAACATGTTGAAAAAGCAAATATATTCCATTTTTTTATTTTAAAAAAAAAATCTAACCCGTGACGAATCACAAGTCATGTATCTATTATTATCAATCATCTATTAAATATCTTTGGTAAACACTAACATAACATCTGTTGACATTATCATGTAGATAAATATCAAATCAATATCTTTTATATTACTTTTTTTTTTTATGATTTGATATGCTTATATATATAAAAAATAATTAAGTAATATATATTTATTTAATATATTTTCAATTAAAAATATTTTTAAAAAATATTATACATTGTATTACCAGATACAATACAAACAAAGAAAACTAAATTATAGAATATCCTAGTAAAAATATCCTTATATCCCCTTGCAAGTAGCATCATGCATAACCTGATGGGATATGCCAAGAAACATCATCATGGTTCCTAGACCCCCACTTAATTTGGATTAACCCAAAAAAAACCCTAAAAAATGCCCTGCCAAAACTCCTTCCCCACATGGCAACTTTCTATTTGTCTATTATTAGGATAAAACCTCACAAATTTTCAAATTACTTAATTATCACTCCTTGTGTGATTATCTTAATAAACTTGACCAATACTCTGTAACATAGTAGTATCTCATGATAGAATATTTTGAGCATATCCAGAGTTATCCAGCTAAACAATTATTGCTCAGACTGACGTGGAACACAGCTGCCACTGTAATAAACTCGCTCAAGATCCAATGAATACTTGCCACATAAGTCCCAGACAACCTTAATGTATGCGGCATATAGGACGCCCACTTAGGACTCAAAATCTTAATATAAATACGCCACTCTTTCAGGGACTTTTTCAAACCACAACCGAAACATTTCTGTTTTTTTTTTTTTTTTTTGAAGCCTCGTTTGTTTAAGAATTATATACATGGCTCAAGTCATAGCCAGAATACCTTTAAACTACCGGGGTTTTGAGGAGGATGTCGGATTTTCTGATGATCCGGCGTATTTTACTGACATTGCTTTCGGATCTTGGGAAGAACAGGAGGTGTCACATGAGAGTTCATGTACCTCAGGTGATTATAATGAGGATGATGATGATGAGGAGATTAGTCCTTGTTATGTTGAAGAGAACAACAAATTTTGGGAAACACAAAACCAACTTCTTCAGGTGAATTTTCATTTTCTTTTCAATTTACAATGTGCCAAATGTACTTTAAGGTCACTGTGAGATTAAATTGTGCGTAATGGAAATTAGTATTTGATTATTTACGGTTGCTTTTGCAGGGAACATTGTATAGAACAAGTTCTCTTGAGACCAAAATTCGTCAAGCTACAAAAGAAGCTATGAAGGAAATCGATGGGGTTGGCATGTATTGTTTGTGTGGGAAACCGATGGCCGGAGCCTGCCGGAGTTGCTTGCAAAGAGAAATTTCAATTCGTCTTCAAAATCAAGGCTATAATTGTGCCATTTGCAAGTCCAAGTGGAAGAGATCTGAAGAAATTCCTTCAGGTTCAACAAATAAATCATTTCTTTCTATCTTCTTATGACAAAATGTTCACCACTGTTAACCATAAGATGATAATCATGCAATAATCAGTATTGATTAAGACCATAGGATGTTATTAATGGAGCTATATAGACATGTATGATCTAAGTGACTGCTGGGGCTAATCATTTCTGCAAATTTATGCAGGGGAACACACTTTTTTGGAAGTGGTGGACAAATTAAATTCAAAGAAAGGAGAAGTGAGAGTGGTAATTGAGTCGAATTTACGAGCCGAATTTGAGATAGCGAAAGCAAATCAAGAATACAAACAACTTGTTAACCGGTTACCAGAGGTATATGTAGGCAAGACAGAAAGGCTAAAAGCCTTGATCAAGATATTATGTTCAGCAGCTAAAGAGTGCATGAAGGAGAAGAAGATGCACTTGGGTCCATGGAGGAAGCTTAAGTATATGCAATCTAAGTGGGCAGGCACATGTGAGAGAACAACACCAGCACCGTGTCTGCCTGGTGGATTTTCGGACCGGCCGCCTAAGTCTAGGGCATCCATGTTAACTTGTGATCTATCGGAGACTTTGCCGGTCTGGCACTGTACAGCAGTTCAAGTTTTGTGATCCAAATTTCGGAAGATTATGCCTGAAGGGATTCCTGCAATGAAGACCATGGAGACAGCTTAATTATCCATTTCAATAAGAACAAACAGAGTAATTTGTTTAGCGTAATTTGGTTGAGGGAACCGTGAGCGGTGGTTGTGAAGGGTGGCCAATGGTTACTGCTGTGAAATCACTGCTCCTGCGAAGGATGCTGACGGCTGCTGTTGCGGAAGCGATTTATGAAACTAGGGCAATAGACAGTCAAGATCGACTGCTCTGATACCATATATCAGAATAGGTGATAGTAATATTCTCTTGTTCTTCTCTTTTGTATAACAGCAGACATGAATATATATATATACATAGACTCGAAAACTATTTAGAAATGTTTTATGAGTCTATAATCTTGCGGTCTATAATCTTGCAAAATCATATAATTGATTCACACTAATTAGAAATATATATAGCTTATACTAATTAGAAATATACAGCTCATTAACACTCCATGTATTTATTAGCCTATAGTTTTGTCAAATGATGTATCACATCACTTAGATGTTAAGAAAAAAAAATAGGGTTCTAAAATTAAAAATCGATCCGTATTAGTAGTATACTTGTACCCATGTGTGTATTTAATGTCTTAAATAATATAAAAGTTTTAATATATTCTTTATTGTAACATATTTTATAAATTTCATATATATATATAATTATTACATTAATTACCAATAAAAAAACTATTTAAAAAATGCAACCGACCATTTATATAATGATTTAAATCTTTTATATGGTAAAACTATAACAATCTCCGTGAGTGCATCAAAATTGGATATCTCACCCAATTCTTTTGATGCCAAGTGTATAGTTTTTATCCTTGTTACTTCTCCCACATAAATTTTTAAAATGAATTTAATTTAAAATAATGTTATGGTTATGATATCTAGATTGCTTATGTATTCATATAATTAATTTTAACCAATAAAATTAGAAATTAATTATAATGTATGCAAATAAAAATAGAAAAATCAAAATATCGATTCAAGTCGTAAAAAAAAAAGAAGAGAATATGCTAAATATTTTTAATCACAATTTTATCATAGATTTATTGCAAGTTCTTTTTTTTATTAAGAAAATAGAAAGCTCATACCATAAATTTTAGTTCAAGATGCATATTAAATATTTTTGTTAAATTTGAAGAAAACAAACTCATTATATACAAGATTAATCAATATCAAAATTGTTCAAATTTTTTTGACAATATAGAAATTCAATTATGTATTATTTGATTCCTCAATGTTTTTTATAATTAAGCTCTTTTTAAGTAAAATAGCAAAATTAAATGATACAATAGTATTTCTTATAAAAATAAAAATATTTAGAAATTTAAATTTGATATGCATAAAGAAAATAAAATATATTATATATTTTAAAAAATACTTTATTACCTTTGGTTTTAGTTTAAGGAAAACCAATTTCTAAATTTAATTTCAATAAATTAAAAAATTAAAAAAGTTAGAAAAAAAAAAATACCCTATAAAAGTTATACAAATTTTAGGTTAAACATGTTTATGAGTATGAGATCCACTATTACTTATGTTTAAATACACATAATTATAACAACTACAATAACACATAAATAAAATTATATTAATACAATCAAATTACTTAATAACTGATTAGATATAAATAGTCACATATATAAAAACGTATCCCATAATGCAAGACATAGAACTAATTTAGTTTATATATATTACTTAGTTCATATATTGTTTTTCCAACTTTAGAGCATATTATCTAAATATAAAAATAAATGGTTTAATTATTCTTTTTCTCTTAGTTCAATATATATTAAATAAAATTATCGATCACATGAGGAACCACTTATTATTGTTAATGAACTCTTATTCCATAAAATTCCATGAGAGGCTAATTTAGATTTCTAAGGGACATGATTAAATAATTTATATAAATATAGGAACCAAAATAAATCTTGGGGATTCCTGTCTATGAGGTAGTAGCAATCCTTTCACTCAAATGCTTGAAGATAAAATTATCAATCTCAGGACTTGTTTGAGATGGTAATAATGGTGACGATTTAAAATATTTTTTGTTTAAAAATATATTAAAATAATTTTTTTATTTTTAAAAAATTATTTTTGACATCAATATATCAAAACAATTTGAAAACTAAAAAAATCATTTTAAACAAAAAAAATATTCAAAATTTTTAAAAACACAGCCTCAAACCTTTGAGTAAGGTTGTAATGACTTTACATCGAGGGTCAAGTGACTAGTACCCCATTATAAAGTTATTAAATTATTAAATTTTTCTAGTTCAATTCAAAATCAAGTTTATGCCTAGTTTATACGTTAAGTTAACCCGAATTAATTAAAATAATATTATTTTAAATATTTTATAAAAAAATTATATTAAATTTTGCCCGAATCAGAATGGACTTACCAATTCATCTTGATATATTTAAATAAATGTATACATGTCTTTTAAAACTTGACTTAGAATAGGATGGATCAGTGAATCTAGCTGGAGTTTAAAGTAATTATATTAACTTAAATGATCCACTGAAAAAATAAAATTAAAAATTAAAACCTTGCATTACGCCACAAAGCATAATATTTAATTTTCTCTCTTGCGATCTCTTGTTCCCCGATGGAATGAGTGGTTTTGTCTCATATGGACAAGTAGTAAAATAAATGTAAACCTTATGATAAAAAAATAAAGTCTAGTGCATAGAAACATGACATCAATGGTCTTGTAGTTGTTTGATTTTCTTTGGATATAGTATCTTGAAGTCAAGACCTTACTTGGAAGATAGGAAAGCACCCGAGAAACAATTCACCATTAGGGAAGGACCACTTAAATGTAAACAAAATGCATGACATTTTCTCTTGCCCTTTTGTATTAAAAGATGAAAAGGGAAGGACCACAGAAAATATTGTGAGGACCAAACAATGCGTTCGTGGCTAAATTTTTATACTTTGACAATGATAGAATGATAGAATTTTTGTTATTAATGAAGCATCGTGTAGAAATATGTTAAATTTTGTAACACCTTTCTTCGACCTTTATTGATCTTGTGAAAATTATTAAATAGAGAGTAAAATGATCCATAAGAAGACAAAAAAGGACACGAATGAAAGAAAAAAGTTGAAGTATGTTAAACGAAAAGCAAAAGGATCCAATAAAAAAGGGTCTTGAATAATAAAAATCCAATAAAAAAGAGACTTGAATAAAAAAATCCAATAAAAAAAAGGAACTTTTAATGAAAAAAATAAAATTGAGGTGGAAAAGGATTGAGGTTTGTTAAATGTGAAGCAAAAAGGATCCAATTAAAAAAATAGCTTGAATGGAAAAAAATATCCAGTGAAAAAATAGACTTAAATAAAATTAAAAAAAATAATGTTGAGATAGGTTCACTTTTCATATCAATAGTGATTTTCATCTCAAGTTTTCTAATTTTTTCTAATTGTATTAATAATGATGTTGCGGTTGTGGTTAAAAGTGTAGTTGTAATTACTTATCAAAATACTTTTTATTTAAAAATATATTAAAATAATAATTTTTTTTAAAAAAGTTATTTTTAAAATTAGCGCATCTAAATGATCTAAAAATACAAAAAAAATATTAATTTAAAATAAAAAAAATAATTTTTTTAAAATTTTTCTAAAAATACTTTTAAAATACAAAAACAAATATAACATAAAAAAAAAAAACACAAAAGGAATATATGCTTCCATGCCCGCTAGCTAATTCTTCGATGCAAAGAAATTAAGTAGTAGGTTTCTATGGTTCAGAAAGTTAGGCGTGTAGTTCAAAGATACAGGCAAATATAAATCCTTCGAATTACCATAAATTCACATTCAATTCTTTAAAGGTAAAGAATATAATTTTTGTTTTGGAAGAAGCTTTGTGTAAGAATATGCCAAATTAATTCTTAACATCTTTAAAATCTAAGCCCTTGGTTGATCATGGAGAAATTAAAAGGGAAAAATTCCAATATTCTTTCTTCTGTGAGAGATGCAAATCAATATTTTGGCATATTTATGTTCCTGGCATGGTCTGGTGGGATAAATCGACATAAAACCTAATTGATCTAGGCTAAATATATATAACAGGGATTCATTACTTTTATATATATAATTAACCAAGTGGGATGGATTCTTGGTTGGTTTTGCGTTTTAAAAGTATTTTTAAAAAAATTTAAAATTTTTTTAATTTTTTATTTGCTTCAAATTAATTTTTTTTGGTATTTTTATATTATTTTGATGCAATGATTTCAAAAATAATTTTTTAAAAATAAAATAAAATATTATTTTAATACATTTTTAAATAAAAAACACTTTAAAAAGCAATTGCAATCACACTCAATATATAACAAATCTAAATTAATTAAATTTAAAATATATTTTGAAAACTGTATAGAATAGAAGAGATGAAGGTGGTTAAAATATAATTATTTGTTTTTATATTTTAAAATAATTAAAATTCAGTCTTATATAAATATTTATTTTATATCTTGTCTCTTTTTCTCTATCAAAAGTTTTCAGTATAATAGCCATTTGTGCAGCCCGTTGATGACGCCAGAGACTATAATTTATTAGTAGTGGAGATATTTCCTGGATATAGTGAAGGATAAAAAAGTATATATGCACCAATGGCTCTCTATTTCTTTGATCTTCTTTGGAAAGCCAGAAGGGCCCACCTTAAAGTCAGAACTTGACTTGGAAAGAAGGGAGTGCCCGAGAGACATTCCATGATTGTCTTGAAACAAATGAAAACATTTCATCTTTAATATTATTTAAATTAAAATCGTGGAGAATATTTCTCTTGCCCATTTCCATGAAATTATGAAAGTTCAAAGCACGAAGGCCAGAACTAATTCGTGGTCGGTTCACGATAATATTATTATTTTCTTATACCTTTTTTTCATAGTTGTTTGGCCCGGTTAGATATTTGATCTGGCCATGCATCTGGTTCTCATGTTAAACTTAATTTTTTTAAAAAATAAAATGATATTATTTTAAATAAAATTTATTTTTTAAAAAAAATAATTAGATTATACCTCACTCAAATTTAACCTGATAATATCCAAAATAGTTATATGAAAAACCTATACGAAACTTAAGTTTTGGATCAACAAATAAGCAAGTCACTGAGACACAAAATCAACCCACTCTCAAACAATGAGACTTTAGCAATATGCTTTTGACGACGACGACAACACTTTGCCACATGCCCACTTTTATTTGGAAACCCAGTCTTCTGTGAGAACATGAAGCCGCAATTTGCACAGTCAATTTCCATTGAAGGACCTCATGCTTTCTTTGACAAAGTATACTACTGATCCTTTGCTATCCACAGAGCGGGGCCGAGATAGGTACAGCAAATTTCCAAGAAACACTCAAGTATATTCTAGAATTGTTGTAGTAGCTGTTTTTCGTATAGTTTTTAAATATGGTTTAGGATTTTAATTTTAGATTTTGATGGGTCACTAAATTAACTCGGGTTATTTATTTTTTAAAAAAAATTAAAATAATATTATTTTAGTAAAATAAAAATTACACAGGTTGCAACTCGATTTTTAACAAGGTTTTGCTAAGTCAATCAGGTCCTTGTTTTTTTTCAACCCGCCCTAGTTTCGGTCCCAGAACAACTCGCAGGACCGGACCGAATTTTAAAACTATGGTTTTATGAACAAAAGAGAATCAAAACAATAAATATTATTTTAAAACAAAAAAAATCAAATTTTAATATAAAAACAGATTAAAATTCCTTTCAAACATCTCTTATATGCCTTCAAGAACATAGGAGCAAGTTTCGTCTATTTGCCACATGTTCCATTATTTTGATTCTCTTTGACCCCTTCGCATGATCCAGGAACTTGCCCTACAACGTACGCAAAGGGATTATTAATGGCGTTTCTCATGAATTGAAATAATAGATGGAAACACTCCATAATTAATATCATGCACCTTTCAGTATAGTCCATCACATATCAAGACAAAAATTGACCATGCAAAGGTATGAAGTGAACCTAATTACAAAAGTGAATGTTTTTCTTTACAAGATTGTTGTTTCAAATTACTATAATTAATTTAATTAAGATCAAATTAATAATAATAATAATAATAATAATAATAATCCCGAAGCCAAGGAAGACGACCCAAGTGGGAAATCTCATGGAACCGAAGACCGTGAGGCTTCGACCAAGGTGCATGGTGCGTGTGAAATGGGTCCCGTGGGACCTCGTCCAGGAAAATTAGAAACAACAAATAGTTAAATGTCTCAAGACAAAATGTTTGATATAGGAGTAAATAAGTTATTCTTTTGAGCCTTGTTATAAATTACTTATCTGATGCTTTAACTTCGTCCTCGGCTCTCGTTGAGTTAAACATTCGTTAGTTTCTTTTAGTATTAGATAAAATTGGATAATGTTGTTCTAATAAGAAAATACGGTGAATTCTAAATTATCAATGGTTTCTCTCTTCCATCATCGAAAACATGTTCGTCATGCTGTGTTTTTAAAATAAACTTGAAATTTTAAATTAATTTTTTATATATTTTTTAAAATTATTTTAACATATTGATAATAAAATCAAATTAAAAAACAAGCAAAATCAAAATCAATAAAAACCCCATCCATTAAAGTAAAAAATAGACAGGTAAAATGCAACTCTAGATTCCAAATTGGCAGCTGATGACGTAGAGGATGACAAGACAAAGTGATGACCATTACGTGACGATTGCATTGATGACCTCAGTCCAAATTATTAATTTTTTTCTTGGACTTTTCGGGACCTGTCTAGATGGTGTATATGAAGATTTGTCAAGTAAATGGATCTGCCATCTTCAACCTTCTTCCGAGGGGAGTCATGATTGCAAAAACTGGAGGGACAATGATGCAGAGGAGGTCTAATATTTCTTGTACAAAAACAGAGAGGAAAGTCGTTGAGAGAAATAGGAGAAATCAAATGAAAAGCCTTTACTCCAATCTCAATTCTCTCCTCCCTAATCAAAACTTCAAGGTTCTCCATCTTTCACTCTCTCTAAACTCATGTCTTCTTGTATTATTTCATTCTAGCTTGCTGTCTTTAACCTCCCATGAAGAGGCCAAGCTGTCCTTGCTCTCATGTTATTGCAGACAGATTATTGCTTTTGGATTAGAAAGATTTGGGATTTAGAAAGTTGCGTTTGGATGATATTTCTTGTTCTTTTTTGTTTCTTGAATTGACAAAATTATTGAAAATATTTTTCCTTTTGCTGTGGGTATTTATGCAGGAAGCACAGCCCCTGCCTGATCAGATAGATCGAGCAATAAACTATATAAAGAGTCTGGAGGAAAAGTTGGAGAAAGCCAGGGAAAAGAAAGAAAGCTTAGCAAGAAGCAGAAAAAGATCATATACATGCACTTTTGATCCTATATCAAGTGCTGCATCAAAATCACCTCAGCTAAAAATCCATGAAATTGGTTCAGCTCTAGAGATAGTTTTGACAAGTGGGCTCGGTAATCAGTTCTTATTTTATGAGATTATTAGCATTCTTCATGAAGAAGGTGTAGAAGTTGTCAGTGCTAATTTTCAAGCTCTTGGAGATTCCTTTTTCCATATAGTCCACGCACAGGTAATAGTTATATTTGATCCACCATGCTTATTCATTTCTAATCCTCAACGTGTTTTCTTGACAATTGAATGATCAATTTGAATTGATTTTGCGCAGATGAAGGGATCTGCTGATGGTTTTGGAGCTGCAAGAGTAACTGAGAGACTGAACAGGTTTATTAGTGGATCCACAAGTGAAATAGAGCTGGATTCAGAGCTATGGGATTTTGCAGATCATCCTGAGACTAATTGGGAATTCTAAACAGTACTAAAGCACCAAACTTAGCATAAAATGATAGTAAGTTTGGCACTACAGTTTGGAATCTGAGTTCAATTTCTTGAAATCTGTAAGATATATAGATGTTAATTAGAAAGAGGTTTACACATGTATGGTAATATCCTGTATAACAACGAAGGCTTGTTCCTTGTTGGTTTTCCATTCAAGTTTGGTACCACTTTACACTTTCTTTTGAATTTCTTTAGTTCATTCTGATGAAACTGATATGATCTCTAGAATTACTTAGTGAAATCATGCTAGAGAAAGTAATGTTTGAGTGCGATAAGGGAAACACTTAAATGGCATCAATATTTATTGGTGGATTGTATCTTCCTCAATTCTATAGGAGGAATTGTAAGAGAAGAAATCTGTGTGCATGTAACATGTTTTGGCTGTTTGTCATCTGATCATGAGCATTGTGTGTTTTAGAACCATGAACTTTCAGATAATCATTTTATGTATCAAAAAAGTGTTTCTTGCATTCACACAAATAATTTCAAATTCTTGGAAAACTGATTTTAATTGCAACCATAGAACTCAAGTCTTCATCTATGCATAATCTAGAGTATAATTTTGTTTCAACTAATACTCTACTTTGATAGCAGTATATAGTTCATTAGTAATTAATGGGAATTGGCCTAGGTAGGTTGATTTAAATATGTCTTGAAGGTTTTTTTTTTTTTTTTTAAAAAAAAATAGACTCAATAAGGGTAGAAAGATGAAATTCAGATGAAGAACATGTTTGTTTTTGTTCTAATTTGTTACCAGAAAATTAGCTAATAACAACAAAAATACCAACAATAAAAATAAAAACAATAAAAAATATAAAAAAAAAATTTATTGGGAATTTTGTTGATAATATTTAAAAAATTAATAAAAAGTCGTATGCCCTCAATGATGGCAGGATTGGAAGCTATGAAACCAAGATTGAAACAAGGGACAAGTCATATATTGAATGGATAAGAAAATTTAGGAATTTAAGAACTTACATATGAGGATATAATATTTTTTTTTATTCAAATTTAAAAATTATGTTGGTTGAAGATGTGGATTGTAATTAATAAAAATGGATACCAAATAAAAAAAAAGACTAAACTATAAGAGAGTTCAATGTAATACACACACCATTAACCAGGTCGATCCGGCCAAAACAAGTTGATTTTTTATTTTTTTCAAAACAAAATTATTTTCACATTTAAAAGAAAAAATCATTAACCTAAATTAATCTACCCAACTTATGATCCGAGCTTGACATCGAGTTAGATTTAATAGCTATGAGTTTTTAGACAAACAAACATGAAATTTTTTTAATATAATTTGCACTTGTCCAAGTTTTTAGTATTAGATAAAATTGGATAATATTATAATAAAGAAATAAGATTATATATATATATAAAAAAATAGGATTGGGGTAGTGTGGATGAGAATAGAGTAATTATCATTTTTCCATTCCAAGAAGAAAACTTTGGAAACCCCCATGTAAATATAATATCAAAAGTAATAAAAATTTGATGAGTAATAGAAATTTAGGATGAAAATTAATACATAAATGCTAGAATAGTAATAAATGAAATGTACAATGGAGGGTATGACCTCCATAAATAATTTTAAAAATGTATTATTGAAGTTAGAATGAGAATCAGGAAAATTAGTTGAAAATTCATAACATTTTAGAAATTGATAATAAATTTCTACAAATAAAAGAATAAGGAAAATTTTGAATAAATGTGTTTTAAGAATGAGAATATAATTTCAAGGAATGATAATGACAATAAAAAATAAAAGTTAAGAAAAAAATGCACGAACAAGTATTGGTGTAAACCCTAGGTAAAATATCAATAATGTTATTGTGAAACGATAACAAATTCATAAGTGAAATAAATTATCAAAATAAAAAAAAATATTTTAGAATAAAAAAATGGTCGTAAGAATTTAATAGAATAACCGATATCCTCATAAATTATTATTTCATAAGTGATTTTTATGGTTCATCTAAAAAAATTTGGTTTAAGGTGGTAAATTTGTTAATGAAGATATTAAATGAATGAATTTAGTTAAATTGTAAGAAAATGAAAGGAAATCCATGCGTTCTTTTAACACCTTCATTAACACATTTACAATTTAATTGTTAAAAAAAATGTTAAAGAAAGCATGATTTTCCTTTCATTTTTTTACACAATTCAACTAAATCCATTTATTTAACACCTTTACAACCCTAAACTAGAATTTTTTGGATGAACCATAAAATTCACTTCTAGAGTAACTGCTCCCAAGTTGCTACAGCATCGAGTTGGAATAATAATTTATGTTGGTGGAACGGTGTATAATGAGTTTATGAACAATACATTCAAACCATCATAACTTTTTGCAAACTCAATATTTGAGCATTCCAACAATGAAGTTATACATCAATTCAATGGCTAAATCTCTCTAGATCAGAAAACAAACTGAATTGACCTAAAAATTAGAAACATGTTGTTTAAAAAAATCGATTTTTTACTGGATTTTTCATTTTAAAACTTCACTATTCAGAATTTAAAGCATGTTTGGACAAACAACTTATCCAAAATTTAGCTCAATCTAATGGTAGATGCAGGAGTAAATGGTCGGTGGCTAAGACTATCCTAAAGGGTGTTTTTTTAAAAATTATCCACCGGCAATATCTTATATATGGAATCTGATGTTGACACTCCCTCCTATCAAAATGTAGAATACATTGATAAGAATAACATATCCAAAAATTAGCTTAATCCAACAATAAATGAGAGATATGATTATCGAAGTTCTTGCCCTCAATGTGTTTTCTCTCTAAACTCACCCCTTATATTTCCCTGGCTTGAACTCTATGAAGGAGAAAAAAAAGATATTTTCTAATCATTTTACTAAAAAAGCCTATGTATAATTTTATATAATTATGTTGAATCAATAATACTTTTACAAAACCTTTCTGAACTCTAATTGCCTTGAAATTTTAACTCAAGATAGAATCATATATTAGAAGACTACGTGCCAAATATACGTCCGGTCCAATGATTGGATTGAGAGTTATACCCGTTATCATAAAACTAGTCAATTGATAATTTAATGCCAAAATTTAAACTTTCTTGTTCATTCCTTGTACGAATCATATAAATTATTCAATTAAATTCATGGGACCATTTTTTTATTGTAGAATATATTTGTTTTCCTTTTTGTCATTTATTTAATTTAGCAGATTTATTATCATTTCACGGTAATGTTATCGATTTTTTATCTGGGATTTACACCGACATTTTTTCATGTAATTTTTTCTTAACTTGCATTCCTCATTTCCATTATCATTCCTTGAAATTATTTTGTCATTCTTAAAACACATTTATTTTAAGTTTTTATTTATTTTTTTATTCGTCAAAACTCATTATTGATTTCATCAACGTTATGAATTTTTAACTAAAATTTCTAATTCTCATTCCATATAAGAATTTTATTTTTAAACTTTTCCATGGTAGCCCCTTAATTTCTCACATAATAAAGGTCGTCGCTGCAAGCAAATTCTTGGTCACATAAAAAATTTTGTTGCTATGATTAATTCAATTATTTCCTTATTAAATTTCTTCTATTATAGTCAATTCATTTTTTAAAAAGCACTTTTTCATGATGGTCCCTTAATTTCTCACATAGTAAATTCTATCATTGCAGATATATTAAAGGTCACATAATAAATTTTGTTGCTACGATCAATTCAAAGTCACATTTAATTTCACCCTGAGAGCATAATAATTACACACGCTATGGAAGTGGATAAATCAAATTAAATGAATGCTAATGTCTTTTAAATGCGTAATAGGACAAATTAATAATAAAAATTTATGAACAAATGGAAATGAAACCAAAGAGGATGGAATTGGGTATTTTAGCTAAGAGGTAAAAATTAGTGAATTGGGAGCTATTTATTTTATTTATTTGAGTTATTTAAGTGTGTACGCGCATGTGCACGTGATTATTATGCCTATGGGGTGAAATTTGAATTGACTGTAACAACATAATTTATTATGTGACATCAAATGTTTTTTAGTGATCAAATTTATTATGTGAGAAATTAAAGGATCATCATGACAAAGTTTAAAAAGGAAAATTGTACAAACCACAATAGAATAAATTTAATAAGGAAAAATTGAATTGACCGTAACAGCAAGATTTTTTACATGACCTTGAATTTATCTGCAATAACAAAATTTATTATGTAAAGAATTAAGGGATCACCATGGCAAAGTTTAAAAAGAGAAATCGAATAGACCACAAAAGCATAAATTTAATAAGAAAAAATTGACATGAGTGTAAATATATAATTTATTAATTAATCTTGAATTTGTTTGCAATAACGGATGATAAGGGTTATCTAGTTTTTTAATATATTTAAAGTATAATGTGAAGACTATATTGACCTTAAAAGCAAGATTTGTCATGCTTGCATCAGAGTTTTTTTAATGTTGTCTATTTTCTTATCAATTTATTTATTTTATTTGTATTATTTAAATTACTAGATTTATTTAAATCTAAATAATTCAGTTCTCATTTTTTTTTAAAGAAACTCTTGCATTTTCTCAATATCTTTTTTTTTAAAACAAATTGAAAAACAAAAGATACCCAAGGTATTGTTAAATAATATTTATGTTGTCTTATTTATTAAGGGTAGAATAGTACTTTCAGTTTAACCTATATATACTTTATTTGTAATTAGGTTAAGACTATGCATTCATAATATACAGTTTATTCAGAATTGTAGCCTCCTTTTTGTGTTTGATCTCAATTAGTTTAACATGGTACCAGAGCTGGTTTTATGGAACGAAGCTTAATCCCAAATACAGCTTCGCGGATCCAACTTTTTTTTGGAGTGATATTCTGTCTTCCGCTTCTGCAAAATTAGGTATTTCGACAGTCTCTGCAATTATTTTGGTATTTCGACAGTTTCTGCAATTATTTTGGTATTTCGTCTTCCCTTCAGCTTCTGCAATTTGGTATCTGCATTAAGTTTTTGCAAACTTGTTTTGTGTTTTGGGAGTAATCGTATAATTTCGAGAAGATATTTGTTTATTTTCTGCAATTGAGTATTTTGTCTTCCGCTGCTTTGCAATTGAGTATTTGTTTCCGCTGCTTTTGCATTCTGGTTATCTGTGATTGTTGATTATGGCTACTGAAAGAGATGATTCGCTTCAGTCTGTGAGTGTGAGGTTGGATGGGAAGAACTATTCATATTGGAGTTATGTAATGAGAAATTTCCTTAAGGGTAAGAAGATGTGGGGGTATGTTAGTGGAACTTATGTGATACCTAAGAATATTGAGGAGGGGGATGCTGGTTTGATAGATACATGGGAAGCAAATAATGCAAAGATTATTACTTGGATCAACAATTCTGTTGAGCATTCAATAGGTACGCAGTTGGCGAAATATGAGACAGCAAAAGAGGTTTGGGATCATCTGCAAAGGTTATTCACACAATCAAATTTTGCAAAACAGTATCAATTAGAGAATGACATACGAGCTCTTCATCAGAAGAATATGAGTATTCAAGAGTTTTATTCTGCTATGACAGATCTTTGGGATCAATTGGCTCTTACAGAATCGACAGAATTAAAGGCATGTGGTGCCTATATTGAGCGTAGAGAGCAACAAAGATTGGTACAGTTTTTAACAGCACTTCGCAGTGATTTCGAAGGACTTAGAGGTTCAATTCTGCATCGTTCTCCACTGCCTTCTATTGACTCTGTTGTCAGTGAGTTATTGGCTGAAGAAATACGTTTTCAGTCTTATTCTGAAAAAGGAATTATTTCTGCTTCAAATCCTTCTGTTCTAGCAGTACCTTCTAGGTCATTCTCTAATCATCAGAATAAGTCTCACACAAGGGTTGGCTTCGATGAGTGCAGCTTCTGTAAGCAGAAAGGTCATTGGAAGGCTTAGTGTCCTAAGTTGAGACATCAGAATCAAGCTTGGAAGTCTGGCAATCAGTCACAATCTAATGTTCATAGACCACCTCAGGGTTATAAACCACAACATCACAATACTGCAGCAGTAGCTTCCTCGAGTTCTATTACCGATCCTAATATTTTGGCTGAGCAATTTCAGAAGTTTCTCTCCTTGCAGCCACAAGCAATGCCCGCTTCTTCTTCCATAGGTCAGTTGCCTCATAGTTCCTCAGGTATGTCACATTCTGAATGGGTCTTGGATTCTGGTGCTTCTCATCATATGTCTCCAGATTCCTCATCTTTTACCTCTGTATCCCCTTTGTCCTCCATTCCTGTTATGACTGCTGATGGCACTCAAATGCCATTAGCAGGTGTTGGTTCTGTTGTCACACCTCACATGTCTCTCCCTAATGTTTATCTTATTCCACAACTCAAATTGAATCTTGCGTCTGTTGGTCAAATATGTGATTCTGGTGATTATTTAGTCATGTTTTCTGGTTCCTTTTGTTGTATACAGGATCTGCAGTCTCAGAAGCTGATTGGGACAGGCCGTAGGGAGAATGGAGTATTTCATCTTCTAGTTTTTATTTATGGCATTCCCGTCTAGGTCATGTTTCGTCTTCTCGTTTGAGATTTTTGGCATCCACAGGAGCTTTAGGAAATTTGAAAACTTGTGACATTTCTGATTGTAGTGGATGTAAATTGGCAAAATTTTCCGCCTTACCTTTTAATCGAAGTATTTATGTTTCTTCTTCACCATTTGATTTAATTCATTCTGATGTATGGGGACCTTCTCTTGTTGCCACAAAAGGAGGGTCTCGATATTATGTCTCTTTTATTGATGATCATATTCGTTATTGTTGGGTTTATTTAATGAAACATCGTTCTGAATTCTTTGAGATATATGCAGCTTTTCGAGCTCTTATCAAAACTCAATATTCTACTGTGATCAAATGCTTTAGGTGTGATTTAGGTGGGGAATACACTTCTAATAAATTTTGCCAACTGCTTGCCCTAGATGGAACCATCCACCAAACCTCATGTACAGATACTCCTGAGCAAAATGGTGTTGCTGAAAGAAAACATAGGCACATTGTCGAAACTGCTCGTTCTCTCTTGTTGTCTGCTTTTGTTCCTAGTGAGTTTTGGGGAGAAGCTGTTCTTACTGCTGTAAGCTTGATTAATACAATTCCATCTTCTCATAGTTCGGGTCTATCTCCTTTTGAAAAGTTATATGGGCATATCCCTGATTATTCCTCATTTAGAGTCTTTGGTTGTACTTGTTTCGTTCTTCGTCCTCATGTAGAACGAAGTAAGTTATCCTCTCGATCCGCTATTTGTGTCTTTTTGGGCTATGGTGAAGGTAAAAAGGGTTATCGTTGTTTTGATCCAATAACTCAGAAACTTTATGTGTCTCGTCATGTTGTCTTCCTTGAGCATATACCTTTCTTTTCTATTCCATCCACTACTCACAACCTGACTAAATCTGATCTTATTAGTATAGATCCATTTTCTGAGGATTCTGGTAATGATAGCTCTCCCCATGTTCGATCAATTTGTACTCATAACTCTGCAGGTACTGGTACTTTACTCTCTGGCACACCTGAAGCTCCATTCTCATCTACAACCCTTCAAGCTTCATCTGAGATTGTGGATCCACCTCCACGTCAGTCCATCCGTATTCGTAAGTCCACAAAACTACCAGATTTTGCTTATTCTTGTTATTCTTCATCATTTACTTCCTTTTTAGCCTCTATTCATTGTCTTGTTGAGCCCTCTTCCTATAAAGAGGCAATTCTTGATCCGCTTTGGCAGCAAGCTATGGATGAGGAACTTTCTACATTGCATAAGACAGATACTTGGGATCTGGTTCCTCTACCTCCTGGTAAGAGTGTTGTTGGTTGTCGTTGGGTGTATAAAATCAAGACTAATTCTGATGGGTCTATTGAGCGATATAAAGCTAGGTTGGTTGCCAAAGGATACTCTCAACAGTATGGTATGGACTATGAGGAGACATTTGCTCCGGTTGCAAAAATGACTACTATTCGTACTCTTATTGCCGTAGCTTCGATTCGTCAATGGCATATTTCTCAACTTGATGTTAAAAATGCCTTCTTGAATGGAGATCTTCAAGAAGAAGTTTATATGGCACCTCCTCCTGGTATTTCACATGACTCTGGATATGTTTGTAAGCTTAAGAAAGCATTATATGGTCTCAAACAAGCACCCCGTGCTTGGTTTGAAAAATTCTCTATTGTGATCTCGTCACTTGGCTTTGTTTCTAGCAGTCATGATTCTGCTCTTTTTATTAAGTGCACTGATGCAGGTCGTATCATTCTGTCTTTATATGTTGATGACATGATTATTACTGGTGATGACATTGATGGTATTTCAGTTTTGAAGACAGAGTTGGCTAGACGATTTGAGATGAAGGATTTGGGTTATCTTCGATATTTCCTGGGTATTGAGGTAGCATACTCACCTAGAGGTTACCTTCTTTCTCAGTCGAAATATGTTGCAGATATTCTTGAGCGGGCTAGACTTACTGATAACAAGACTGTGGATACTCCTATTGAGGTTAACGCAAGGTACTCTTCTTTTGATGGTTTACCCTTGATAGATCCTACTTTATACCGCACTATTGTTGGGAGTTTGGTATATCTCACCATTACTCGTCCAGATATTGCATATGTTGTTCATGTTGTTAGTCAGTTTGTTGCTTCTCCTACTACTGTTCATTGGGCAGTTGTTCTTCGTATTTTGCGATATATTCGGGGTACAGTTTTTCAAAGTCTTTTACTTTCATCCACCTCTTCCTTGGAGTTGCGTGCATACTCTGATGCTGATCATGGTAGTGATCCCACAGATCGCAAGTCTGTTACCGGGTTTTGTATCTTTTTAGGTGATTCTCTTATTTCTTGGAAGAGCAAGAAACAATCTATTGTTTCTCAATCATCCACCGAAGCAGAATATCGTGCCATGGCATCTACTACCAAAGAGATTATTTGGTTACGTTGGTTACTTGCTGATATGGGAGTTTCCTTTTCCCATCCTACTCCTATGTATTGTGACAACCAGAGTTCTATTCAGATTGCTCACAACTCGGTTTTTCATGAGCGGACTAAGCATATTGAAATCGATTGTCATCTTACTCGTCATCATCTCAAGCATGGAACCATTACTTTGCCTTTTGTTCCTTCTTCATTGCAGATTGCAGATTTCTTTACCAAGGCGCATTCCATATCTCGTTTTCGTTTTCTAGTTGGCAAACTCTCGATGCTTGTAGCTGCCGCATCGTGAGTTTGAGGGGAGATGTTAAATAATATTTATGTTGTCTTATTTATTAAGGGTAGAATAGTACTTTCAGTTTAACCTATATATACTTTATTTGTAATTAGGTTAAGACTATGCATTCATAATATACAGTTTATTCAGAATTGTAGCCTCCTTTTTGTGTTTAATCTCAATTAATTTAACAGGTATAAGTCAGCTCTAGATTCTAAATGGTTTTTCTCTCACATAATCAAATCAATCAAAACTCCTTCCATTAAAATGAAAAGGAGACAGGTAAAAATCTACTCTAGGATTCCGAATTGGCAGCTTATAATAGAGAGAGGATGACAAGAGGATGACAGCACAAAGTGATGTCCAATACGTGACGATTGCGTTCATGCCCTCAGTCCACTGCTTTCTTACTTTTTCTTTTTTTCTTTTTATCTTGAACTTTTCGTTTCTTTTCATGGAAGCTCGGATGAAATATTCATTATTTTTTAAAGTATTTTTATTAAAAAATTAATTTTAATAATATTTTTTATTTTTAAAAAATTAATTTTAATACTAGTGTGTGAAAATAATATATATATATATATAAATTAAAAAAAAATTAGTTTTTTTTTAAATTGAATTTTCATAGAATATTGTTTAGATGGTGACTATATATATTTGTCAAGTAAATGGATCTGCCATCTTCACCCTTCTGTTCTGAGGTTTCCGAGGGGAGTCATGGTTGCAAAAACTGGAGGGACAATGATGCAGAGTAGGTCTAATATTTCTTGTACAAAAACAGAGAGGAAAGTCGTTGAGAGAAATAGGAGAAATCAAATGAAAAGCCTTTACTCCAATCTCAATTCTCTCCTCCCTAATCAAAACTTCAAGGTTCTCCATCTTTCACTCTCTCTAAACTCATGTCTTCTTGTATTATTTCATTCCAGCTTGCTGTCTTTAACCTCCCATGAAGAGGCCAAGCTGTCCTTGCTCTCATGTTTTTCCAGACAGATTATTGCGTTTGGATTAGAAAGATTTGGGATTTACAAGTTGCGTTTGGATGATATTTCTTGTTCTTTTTTGTTTCTTGAATTGGCAAAATTATTGAAAATATATTTCCTTTTGCTGTGGGTATATATGCAGGAAGCACAACCCCTGCCTGATCAGATAGATCGAGCAATAAACTATATAAAGAGTCTGGAGGAAAAGTTGGAGAAAGCCAGGGAGAAGAAACAAAGCTTAACAAGAAGCAGAAAAGGATCATATACATGCACTTTTGATCCTATATCAAGTGCTGCCTCAAAATCACCTCAGCTAAAAATCCATGAAATTGGTTCAGCTCTAGAGATAGTTTTGACAAGTGGGCTAGGTAATCAGTTCTTATTTTATGAGATTATTAGCATTCTTCATGAAGAAGGTGTAGAAGTTGTCAGTGCTAATTTTCAAGCTCTTGGAGATTCCTTTTTCCATATAGTCCACGCACAGGTAATAATTATATTTGATCCACTTTGCTTATTCATTTCTAATCCTCAACGTGTTTTTGTGACAATTGAATGATCAATTTGAATTGAATTTGCGCAGATGAAGGGATCTGCTGATGGTTTTGGAGCTGCAAGAGTAACTGAGAGACTGAACAGGTTTATTAGTGGATCCACAAGTGAAATAGAGCTGGATTCAGAGCTATGGGATTTTGCAGTTCATCATCCTAAGACTAATTGGGAATTCTAAACAGTACTAAAGCACCAAACTTAGCATAAAACGATAGTAAGCTTGGCACTACAGTTTCGAATCTGAGTTCAATTTCTTGAAATCTGTAAGATTTATAGATGTTAGAAGGAAGTTTACACATGTATGGTAATATCCTGTGACAATGAAGGCTTGTTCCTTGTTGGTTTTCCATTCAAATTTGATCTCACTTTACACTTTCTTTTGAATTTCTTTAGAGCAACATATTTCATTCCCATGAAACTGATACATTTGTTAAATGGTCCGAGTGAAATCATGCAAGAGAAAACGATGTTTGTTTGCAATGGGAAACGCTTAAATGGCATCAAGGACTATGTCTTCCTCAATTCTATAAGAAGAATCTAACGTTTTCTATTAAGGAATTCTTACACAAGGATCCATTTGAGAAATCCAGATTTTATGGAGACAAAACTGATATAAAAATTGTTTGGAGGAAAAAGTAATACTACCGAAATATTTTGGAATATTGAGGTTTCCCTACTGCTAATCATTAAAGCTCCAGAAATAACTTAAGTGGTCAGAGAAAGCTCCGATCACTTGGAGTGAGCTCCTGAAACATCGATCTAAGTCTCTATATTTATATTAATAAGATATTTTTTTTATTTTTTAAAAATTAATTTAAAAATTAATATATTAAAATGATCTGAAATTATAAAAAAAATAATTTTAAAAAATAAAATAAAATTCATAGCTTAATGATAAGGAAACTACTGAATGTTTTATAAATTGTCTGTTCTATGTAGAAATAAAATTCCTTGCTTAATTTTGAGTTACCATTTTGGAAGCAAAAGCAATTGTTCTTCTTTAGCATCACAAACTCATAATTCATTGACCAGATCATCCAACTCAATTTTTGAATAATATTTTAAAAACAAATCAGCACCAGTCAAATTCCAGAGCGATTCATTGAGAAGACAGGTTTAATAACTATACTCCTTGGTTTATTTAGAACCTCATTCTCGCTTGATTCTATTTATTATTGAGTTGACAGGTTTAATAATTAATTTTTATTCATGATCGATTCATTTTATTATGGTTTGTTTTGTTTTGAAATCAAAACATGTTATACGTTTTTTCAAAGCAATTTATTATAGACTTCATTATTTTTTAAATAAAAAATAATTGTTTGAAATACAAAAAAACACAAGAAATTTAAAATGCATGGAAAATTAATTGCACTAATCTATAGTGGATATGTTTTACAATTTAGTCCTCAAAATTTATTTCTCTTCAATTGCATCTTTTTATGCCTACCTTCATTACCAATTTATCAAAAAATGTTAAGCAAGGTCATAACCGGAAAAAAAAGAAAAGGAGACAAGGTGTAAAACAAGGAGAAATTGAGTGGTAATTTCAAAAATGGGTTGAAAACTTCACTTTGGCCATTTTAATTTTTAAATTATAACAATTTGGTCCCTCAATATTTTGAAAATTAAATTGTGGTATAAAACTTTTTTTTTCCAGCCCTGGTTTAATAAAGTAGAGAGAAACTTGTCAAATTTTGATTGTAAAGAGAGAAATTGATTTTAATGTCAATAAGTTTATTTGAAGATGAGAGTTTATCTTAAATTAATTTCCATTCACCTTGTTAGAGATAGTTGATTTGAGCATGAGAAGTTTTTTAGTTTTGGGTTAATTTTGATGTTTTGGATTGTTTTGTGGGTTATATGAGGTCATTGATTTGTTTGTCAAGGGGGTGTTTTCTAAGTGTTTCTAAGTGAAAAACAAGTTGAAAATCAAGCTTTTTAGAAGGAAAAAAAAAACATTGACCTGGATTTCCAATGACCTTTTGGTCACTTGAAATTAAGCCAACAGACGATGTGTCACTAGCTTATTTATTTATTTTTTAAATAAATAAATAAAATACCCACACACTTGGATATTTTTTAGCCTAAGTGCATGGGCCTGGGCTGAAATGCTCACACACTTGGGATTTTTTAAACCTAGGCACACCAGGCCACCTAGTTTAAGTTCGCGTTTCTTGATCATTTTTTTGTTATTTTTTTTGTGTTTTTTTCTTTGTAATTTCATACTTTATTAGTTTTGTTTTTCAATTCTAATAATTTTTTCACAATTTTTTTAATAGAATATGATTTAATTTTTACTTAGATTTATGAATAAGATTTCATCATTTTTTATGTCAGGAGGCATTGTTTCTTTCTTAAATTTTTCTCTCTAATTTTATTCATTCACTTTCTTTTACGTGTTGTTTTTATTATTGTTCTTTTTAAATAAATTATTGATTCCAATAAACAATGTTATTAGATATAATTGAGTTCATGACCCATGTTTCTAGATCTGATGTAACAACAACATCTATTTCTCAAGTTTTCAATTTAGTTTTTGGTTAAATATCATTTATTTTTTACTTGGTTTTAACATAAAATTATAAATTTTTTTTAATATATGCAATATTGCATGCTATTTTTTCTTTGATTTTATTCAATTATTTTCATGTGTGTGTTTGTTTCTATTATTGTTTGGCTAAATAAAATATTTATTCTAAGAAACAAAGTTATTAAACATAATTGTGTATATAAATAATGTTGCAAGATTTGATATCTTGATCTACATTAATTATCAATAACGACCATTTTTTAGTTTAGTCTTTAATCATCGTTAACGATATTTTTTTATGTTTTATTTTAATGGATAATTATTTGATTAAATAAAGAATTTATCTTTAAAAAACATTATTAAACACAACTAGGCACATGATATATATTATGAGATCAAATATTTTGATTTATATATATCTCTTTATTTTTTTAGTTTAATCTTTAATTATTGTTAACTTTTTCTTTTTATATTTATTTTCATGGAAGATTCTTGATTTATTTAATTACATTCATGCATGAACTTTTTGATGTATATGATTGATAATTTTCTTATGTCCAAAAACACATAGGAAAAGTTTGCATATTAAATATTAAAAAAACAATTATCTTACCTTAAATTATTAAACAGTGTTTTTAGGGATGTTAAATATTGACATGCTGATCATTATAATACGTTATTAGCTTTCCAATCAATCTCTAAATGCATGGACTGCTCAACATTATATATATACATGTGGTAAATACTTTTCAGATTAATATTAGAGCAATAGATTAATTAGAAATATCATCTTGCTTATGTTTCTCTATTACTTTGGCAAAACAAACACCTAAAAAATAGGTTTTTTTTTAAATAACAATTAACAAGTAAAAAAAAAAGTAGTTAAAGCTGAGAAGATAAAATGAAAGAAAATGAGGAGAGTTATTTTTTATTTCTTAAAAAATATTAAGTAACATAAATAAAGGTGAATATTTATAAACACCCCTTCAATTATTTATAAAAAAATCATTTCTTAAACCATTCATGTAGTTTCTTAGATAAGATTTTTAATTTCTTTAAAAGATTATTTAATTTAAGCTATGTTCTTAATAATTATTATAATTTGAGTGATTTTACTAACAACAAAACTTACGATTGATTACTATAAAATTGGATGCTGGATGCCGGTGATGTTAATCTGGTATTAATTTTTAATTTTTAAATTTAAATTTAACCCCTCAAAGAACTAAATATTTTGTAGTGGTATTTCTTCCTGCTCAGCTAAGTGTTTGCAAAGAATATCTGGGCTAAAGCTTGGTAATCTTCCATTAGAGACTCTCATTTCATGAAAACTTGACTTAATTAATAATGAATTCGTCAAAAAACTTCATATAAAAATATTAATTTTATTTGACCGATAATTTCTGTACTTGTGTTGATCCTAATAAAGAAGTCCCTTGAACAATAAACCTTCAATATTTAAGTTAGCATATTAGTTTTTTTAAATGAAAAATGCATAAAAATTCAATAAAATAAAAAATGAAATTTTTATGTGTTGAGAAGAGATTCGTGTTATTGTGTTGGTGAGCCTCTCCTCACTTGATTGGATTCCACGCTTAAATCAAGAAATTATTCTTTGATTTACGCTAGTGTAGCTTAGCTTTTCAGCTGATAGGGTGATGCTTTATGCTTTATTTCTCCAGAGCGATAAAAATAGATACAATAATGTAAAATAATATTTTTATTATAACAGGAAAGCATAGTTTTTAAATTCATTTCGATTCAATACTGGGTTTTAGATTTTAACCAGGTCACTGAATCATCCGAATAGATTTTAACTGTCAGTTGATTGCAAGCCTCTCTCGGATAAAATTTATGTGAAGCTGCAACGTTAGGCCTAAAAATGTTTTCTTATGCAGGAAGATTACAGTTGATCTCTTCAGTAATTTTTAGGGTTCAAAATTACTAGAGCTACATCTTTGTCCTTCCATCCAAGGTGGTGAGGGTTGTAGAAGAAGTGTAATTCTCTTTTCTAGAAAGGTAAAGATGCTTCTGCTTATAGTGCCAAAGTTGCTTGGACTCTCCCTAAACAAGAAAGAGCATTGGGACTGTTAAGGATACTGTAGCTGTTAAGCTGCTGCTGCTGCTGATACGCGAGTAAAAGCTGCTGATCGGAGTTCACCCACCCACGGCAGCAGCTGTGTAATTTATATTGTTTTTGTATATATACACCTATTCAAACTCTAGCTGTTTATATCAGTTTATATAAACTCTAACTCTTGTAATTTTAACGGAGCTATATATATACATATATATATATATGGAGAGACAGAGAGAGAAAGAGAAGGAACCTTACTGTTACGTTCTGACAGTATGTTATTTCACTCAATACCTTTCTTTATTGATATTAAAGAGAATAAAAGAATCGAATGTTGCTGTCTTTCTAAGAAACATTTGGTATATTGTTTTCAATTATAGATCCTTGTGGGTGGCCTGGATGCAGTCTTACAAATCCTTGCTGATTGTTCCTGAATGTGGAAACAGTTCCTGGAATTAAGAAGTCCTGCTTCGTGTTTAATTGAGCATATTATTGGCAATTAAAAAGACACTCATCGTTGGTAGGATTTCTAGCATCTTTTGGGCCTCTAGAGAAAAATCTCGGAGCGAGACCTGCTAATGAATCGAGAGGTCCTTTGATGACAAGGTGGTAGTTATTATTACCCACAATGATTGGCGTTGGCCTCCTACAAGATCTGATATTGCTATGGTGCATGGCTGTGTGTAGAGTGCCATTTGCAGTGGTGTTTATCCCTTTAAAAGCGATGATTATATCATCTGGAAATGGAGTGCAGATGGAAACTACTCCTCCAATAATGCTTGAAATTTTGTTAGAAGCAGAGGAGTTGTTATAATATATTGGTATAAACTAATATGAGCCCTTATGATGAAGTCGGGAAAAACTTAAGATATAAAGTGGATTTTTCATGGTTGTTTCTTGGACTGCTGGTGTGATGGAGCTTGAGCGTAAGACCAAGAGTATTCCTGTAAAACAAGATTTTTTTTTTGGTTGAAACATGAGACTTTTCGATGTTTAAATTAGTAAGAATAAGAGGAGTGTAGTGTGTATAAGAAAAATGAAAGAGAAATGCATATTTAATGAAAAAAAAAATGTGGGCTAGCTTTAGAATGAGATGGCTGACTTTTATGGACTAGAGTATTAGTGAATGTTTTCGGGCCTAGTTTTCAATGGATAAGTGAAGTTTTGGCCACGAATGGGATTTGAATTTTGACTAGTTGTACTTCTACACTTAATTCTCTCAAACTTTCTTCATGGAATTGAAAATATATTATTGGTGGAGAAATTAGTATGCTATTATTGGTTAGTCATTGTGCCTTTTTTATTGTTTTGTCCTGTCATGATTGTTGTAATATTGGTAAAAATATTAATTTGAATAGTGTCATTAGCATGGAATGTCATGGTTAACTATGAAAAGTTTATGAGCGCGGCTTCTAGAAACCCAAAAAAATACATGAAAGAGCATCCCCAGGCAGGATTGGACAAACTAGAATTTGTGTACGGAGAAACTCATTGTTTTTATTCAAAAAATTTGAAAGATGGAGATATAATTTTGAAAATTATTTGATTTTAGTTATTGCATTATAAACATCTTTTTATATTTGTTCATGTCGCATATCTCTTAATTTCTTCACAGACTGTTGAAGATATCCTCTGTAAATCATTATCTCAATCTCTTTTTTTCAGGGTATAGTATTTATTAATGTCATTGTCGTGGTCACAGTAAAAATGAAAGAACTTGGTATGATTTGTCGTGTCTGTGCCACACATCATTCAACATGGATGCCACACAAAATCTTCGGTAAAGAAATTAGTCATTGAGTATATTTATTTTCACGTTTTAAAAATATTTTTTTAAAATTTTAAAATTTTTATTTTTTTTATTTACTTCAAATTAATATGTTTTCAGTGCTTTCAAATCATTTTAATATACTACTTCAAATTAATATGTTTTCAGTGCTTTCAAATCATTTTAATATACTAATATAAAAAATAATTTTTAAAAACTAAAAAAATATTATTAATATATATTTTAGTACAAAAAATTATTTTAAAAAACAATCATAATTATATTACCAAACAAGCTTGTTATTGTATTATATGATTGTGTTATTGATGGAAATAATTGTGATGGTCATTATCATTGTATAAAATAGTGTCTGCCATAGTTTTAAGACCCGGCTCGGTGGTCGGCCCGGTCCAAGGCCCGGGTTCCGGGTTTTGACTGGGTCGCCGGGTCGGCCGGGTCAAAATTTATTTTTTAATTTTTTTTAAAAAAATCAAAACGACGTCGTTTTAGCAAAAAAACAAAAAAAAATAAAAGTCAACCGGGTCCCGAGTCGACCGGGTCTACCCGGGCCAATTCCCAAGCGGGTTTTGACCTCCACCCGGACCGGTCCCATGCCCCAGTCGACCGGATCCCGGGTCGACCCGCCGGGCCGGCCTGGATTTTAAAACTATGGTGTCTGCTTTACCTAACGGAAATTGTGTTCATAAGGAGTTTACGTACACGGCTTCTATAAACCAGGAAAAAATACATGGAAGGATGCCTCCAGGCACGACAGGGTAAGGTTGGTGTCAATCTCACACTAAAATTCCAGTCGTTTGGGCTCGAACTTGGGCTCAAATCTTACCCATTGAAGCTAGAATTCCAGCCATTTAAAACGCCAACCAGCTTGGAAAAGGTCCAACCGTTTGGGGAATGTCCAAGCATCCGGAATTATTATTATTATTATTCAAATCTGAGCATTGTCCATTTGGTTAAATGTAGATAGCACAAGTCCAACATCTTGCAAAAAGATATTAGCAACTCCCAAGTGCGTGTGTGGGGGGCTGGATTGTTGATTAAAATAAGCATTAAACGACAATATTGTTAAAGACGGAAGTCTTCATATTCCAAAGACAAACTAGACAATGATGTCGTGATTTTTTGAGTCGGCCATGATAGCCACTGCACAAACACTGCCATTATTATTATTTTTTTTTTTTGGTAATTGGGGTGTCCGGACAGCTTGCGCGCACCACAACTAATCTCCGAGCTCACTGAACATCTTGCAAGTCCAATGAAAATATAAGGCATCACGAGGGTGACAGGCATACACATAGAGGATCGAACCCAGGATGGAGGCGAAACAAGTCACACGATTAACCAGAGCGGCTGGACCCTCAAGTGTAACACTGCCATTATTTCGTTCTACTGACTGGTGTCCACATTTTCATTTTCTAAAGTTGAGATTTTTTTTTTAAAAAAGTAAGAAGACAGTTTAGTAGAATAAAAAAAAATCTTTGACTTTGATTTTATGGATCCCGATCGAGCACCACAAATGTGGAAAAAGGGTCCCCTCCCACTCGTTCAATTTTCTCTGCGGGGATCCGTTTCTTAACTTTCAATTTGTCACACCTATAATATTTTCTATATAAATACATTCTATAATATTGAAAATCAATGTTTTAAAATTCTAACATCATAAGTCTACGTGATTATCTCATGTGTGACTTTTCAGCCTTCCTAGCACATGAAACCTAAGTGGAACACCCATTAGAGTATAGTTACAATCATAACGAAGATAATAGATACAATATATTTTTTGTATTTTTTGTTTTAAAATGATATAAATTTATTTTAAAATTATTATAAAGATAAATTTATTTTATATTTTTATTTTTATCCTTCCAATCAATCATGTTTATATGTAAAAATTCAATAAATAAGAAAAAATAATTTAAAATAATTTATGTTTTAAAAAATAGTTAGAACAAATTAGCAACAAATTTTTCATTGCTAGTTAACAATGGATAAGTAACGCAATATCCATTGTTGATCAATAATGATGATTAGCGATAAAATATTTATTGTTAATTTATATAATTAACAATCAAATTTTAAAAATGGATAAATTATTACTAAAAAAATCAATAATTGATAATCAATTACTAAAAAATTAGTATATATTATTTTCATCTAACATTATCTAAATATCCGTTGTTGATTTATACAATCAACAATGGATAAATTGTTGCTAAACAATTTAGCAACTAATAATTCATTACTAAAAAATTAGCATATGTTATTTTCATCTAACGTTATTTATTGTTAATTTTGTTGCCGATTTTTATTAGCAATAAATTTTAGTTTTATCTGCAACGAGTTACTAATAAGCTTCTTTTTTAGTAGTGTATTATTTTTTAATATGTTTTTTTTTCTTCAAATATTAACCAAACACAAGCAATTGTGACTTGTACATGCTTCAGCCCACCTAAATCAATAGCTTTGTAATTTAAAAACCAAACCTTAGATATTATTGTTAATCCCAATACACATTTTAAACCTTTTAATTATGGTTATTAAATTTAGCTTAGCTTGGATTGGCTGATTCTAAATTTAACTCAAGTCAGGGTTTATTTTGAATTGATTATAGAGTTGATATTGTTAAATTCGAGTAATTTGATAGATCAATTATGTGACTAAGACCTTTTTTATTATGGTTTTTTTTTAAAATGACTTTTTATCAATATTTGAGTACACAATGGTCGTTCTCGACTTCTCGGTAATAGATAATTTAAGAAAATAACTGTGGTTGAAAATGATTTACACTAGCCTCAGAAGTTGATTGACGGTAATAGAAGTTGCATTGTTAAGGATAAATACACACAAGTTGTGGTCCTCAGCGGCACTTTACACCGTCACGGTTCCTCTACTTGCAAATCAAGATTCACAAGCTCTCCTAAAGTAAGTGTGTGCCATGGCGCGGGGGAGATATCAAGCCTTGAAATCGATAGCTCTTGAGAAACCTGAGGCATCGTGGGGCGAGATTTTGGATTTGCATTGATGCATGTGAATCCGAGCTTGATAATTATGGCAACTTGGACAGCCAATTCACGAGCAGGAGTTTCTAGGCGTTTGTCCACCAAATCTTTCAACAACGTAGTACTCCCGGGATTCCTTTCCGAAGATGTTGACGAAGTTGAAAGAGAACCTATTAGTTCACCAGGATGATGCCCCATAATTATTTCCAGTGCCACAACTCCGAAGCTATATACATCGCATTTCTCAGTGACCTTCATCGTGTAAGCAAGCTCTGCAGACACACGATTTCGAAGAGAAATGAACCGTTAAAAAATAGGAAAATAACAAGGGAAAAGTTTGCATTTCAAGACTTGTGGTAAGATTCATGTTACCTGGTGCAATGTATCCGTAAGTGCCAGCAAGCCCTGTCCAGTTCGAAGAATCAAGCTTTATAAGTCTAGCAGTGCCAAAATCAGACACCCGAGCTTCATATTTGCGATCCAACAATATGTTGCTGCTAGATATGTCTCGATGAATAATAGGCGGCTTGCAATCGTGATGCATGTAACAAAGAGCATTCACAACCCCTTTGACAATATTGATTCTCTTAGACCAATCCAACTCTGTAGCCTGTTCTACATTATCCAGGATTCGAGCTAAGCTTCCCCTTTCCAAGTACTCATAAACCAAAAATGATTGCTTGGCATGCAAGCAGAAACCATGAAGCTTCACAATGTTTCTGTGTCGAATTTCATTCAACGCTTGAATTTCACTCTCAAATGTCTTCAGATCGTCCGATCTTGTATACTGCAAAGGGTGAAGCTTCTTTACTGCTACAATCTGACCTGTTGATAGCTTGGCTTTGTAAACACTTCCATGTCCTCCCACTCCAATGCAGTACTTGGCGTTAAAACCCTCAGTCGCTCCATTGATGTCTTCATATACTAGCTTCCCATCATAGCTCCAGACCGTAAACAAATTTCCTTGCTGTGAATCAATGAGGTTGTTTCTCATGCTCTTCCTCCATTCTTTTCTTAGAATACAGACAAAACCAATAAGAATGGTCAAGAAGAATGAAGCTCCAGAAACAGGAAGGACGATCAGGAGTAGTAGATGCTTGCGGTCTTTCGTAGTGTTTACGGGAGGAGGACAATTCATCAAGCTAGTACGGTTGCCACACAAGCCTTTGTTGTGTGTAAATGCTTCTGGTGGTGCTTCTTGGAAGGCTTTGCTTTTTGGAATTGGACCTTCCAACTCATTGTAGGATAGGTCAACTATTCTCAAACTCTGCATCTGGTCCATTGTGGATGGAATGAAACCTGTGAAGTTATTGTGAGAGAGTACGAAAACTTCCAATTTGATCAAATTCCCGAGTTGCCACGGAATTTCCCCTGAAAGCAAGTTTCTACTAAGATCTAGAAGAACTTGCAGAGACACTAAATTCCCGATTTCAGCAGGAATGCCACCATGAAAACTGTTGTTGCTCAAATTTAAGTAAAGCATCTTTGAGCATTTACCAAGTTGTTTGGGTATGGTGCCACTTAGATTGTTTGCTGCTAGATCAAGATAGGAAAGATCAGGCAACGATCCAATTTCAGGAGGAATCTTGCCTGAGAGACTATTGAAACTCAAAGTTAGATTGAACAACGACTTCAGCTTTCCTAACTCATTTGGTATTCTGCCTTCAAGTTTATTTGAAGAAAGGTCTAAATAGTGCAGAGCTGTTGACTCTCCGAGCTCTGGCGGTATCACACCAGTGACATGACAGTTGGATATTTTCAAGCTTGTGAGCCGCTGGCATTTTCCCCAATTTGTTGATACTTGTCCATGAAAATTATTGTAGCTCAAATCAATGTAATCAAGATTTGGGTACACACCAAAGTCTTCTGATATGTTTCCAATGAGGTTGTTCCTGTCAAGTCGAAGTCTAGATAAGCTTGTGCAGTTCTTCAAACCTTCAGGAACAGTACCCGTAAAGCGATTGTTACTTGCACAAAAATCTTCAAGCATGCCTCCATGACAAATTTTTTCAGGTAACAAACCAGAAATGCTATTGTTTGACAAAAAGAACAACGTCAAATTGGTAAGCTTGTTGATCTCTGGAGGTAGTGGACCAGACAAGTGGTTTCCATAGAGAGACAAAACCTTGAGGCCTATGAGATCACCTATAGAGGCAGGGATTGCACCCGTCAAGTCATTTAAATTCAAGCGAAGCTCACTGAGGGATTTCAACCTTCCAAGCTCCGGTGGGATTGAGCCGGATAGGCGATTGTTGGCGAGGTTTAGTACTGAAAGATTGGATAAGTTTTCAACAGTGGCAGGAATAGAACCCAGAAGAAGATTGTTTGAGAAGCTCAAGACATTGAGTTTCATCATAGTTCCTATATCCCGAGGAATATATCCGGCGAATTGATTATAACCCAGATTGAGAATGGTAAGCTTGGATAGATTACTGATATGGGGAGGGATATTTCCTTTGAGGGAATTGTGTTGGAGATCAAGACAAGACAGATTATGGAAGGATGAGAAGTTGAAGTCATCAAGCGTGCCTTTCAGCTGGAAATTGGTGAGGTTTATGGTGGAGACACTTCCACCATCATTGCAGTGGATCCCAGACCAAGTGCATGGCCTCATGTTTGATCCGGGAACGGGTTTCCATGAAGAGAGAAGAGATTGAGCTTGGCCACTGAGGCTCTTTCTCCATTTGAGTAACGCCTCCACTTCTAGCACTCCTCCATCAGCTTGTTGATGATCAGTACTTGAAGCAGAAACATGTTGTGAAGTAAGCATTAACAAAGTAAGTAGAAACAACGACATGGTTTTAAGATTCTTCTTGATAGAAGAATCTAAAAGTTGAGAAAAGTTGATTAATCTTGAGGGAGCAGGATTCATAGAATAAATCAATTGAGAGAATTGAAGAACATACAAACATAAATACTTGTGTGTGTAAACAAGCATGGTAGAATATGCTAGCATCTCACTTGATCAGTTAAGTGGGTGTTTGGTTTTGTGGTTACGGGTGAGGTTCACCCGCAACCACATGTTTTAATGTTTGGTAATAGAAAAAAAAAGTGATTTTTACTGGTGGAACCCATCAATTTTAACGATTACACCACAGGTTCGGAGAAGCTGCTTCTCGTGATGAGATAATAATCTCAACAGTGGAGTATGAATAGTTTTTTTTTTTTTTTAACCAGTGCACAAAGTTTTTTTTTTTTGAAAAACTAATACAGTTAATTAATTGCACTCGTATTGTTCACGTGAACGTGAACAATATTTTTTTTTTTTGTTTTTTTAAAAATTAGTTTAAGGTAAATTAAATTTGTTTGTACTATAATTTCAATTTTATTCCTGATAATATTTTACTTAATTTTATTGCACGCAGAATAAATCATGATAACTGTAGTTATTGTCGAATGAATTTTGTACGTAATGAAATTGTTGATTTTAAAAAAAAAATTATGTTTTACTCGAAAAACTAGTACTTAATATTATTTAATAACACTACATAAATTAGAAGGATATCGCATGATGACGTAGCATTTGTGAAATTTGATCGCAATTCCAATTATGTTATTGCTAGGCCCGACCCAGTTAAAAAAAAATTCAGTTTTTTATTTTATTTTAATATATATATATATTAATTATTTTATAACCTCAATTTAAAAAGTATTTTTTTAACCAAACACATTAAAATAACTTTTTTCAAATCACAACCACAACAGCTACCGCAATATCAAACACACTCTAATAAGTCTCTTTCAAAGTCGCCGTAGACTTGGATATTCAAAGAGACTACTCGCCTTCTTATTATAGACTTGAAACTTTGCTAGACAATTGCTCACGACTTGAAGATCTTGTTGCCTGGGCTACACGTCAAGATCTCGATCGGTTATTGAATATTTCAAAGCAGTGTTTGATTGCTACTTGATGTAGCTATTGAGCATATTACAAAGTAGTATATTATTTTCCAAATAAACTAATCCCCCGGCTATGTTTCAAGATGTATATAACTGTAATAGTATAATTACTATTTTACCTTTCATCATTAGTCTTTTCACTATTTTGCCTCTTGTCATTTTATACGAAGGATTAGCCGAATTAATTTTCATTTTTTAAAAGTATTTTTTAATATTTTTTTACCAGTATTTTTTTTTATTTTTGTATTTATAGGGTTATTTTAATTTTATATCATAGGTCATGTGCTTGATTTGTTTTCCCAGGTTGATTCTCAAATTCACTCAAAGCTTTATTTGTTATCTTTTTTTTTTCTTTGACAAATTTTTTATATTTATATTTCTAAATTGACTTATAATAAATTTCTTGATAGAACCTGAATCTAAGATTTTATAGATTGTGAGTTTTTTAAGATTTGATTATGTTTAGAATGTTTGTCCAAATTTGCTTAGTTCTTACATATGTTTTGAATTTCACCCCTATAATTTTTTTAATCTTTAAAATTTAGTTTTTATTTTTTTAATTAATATTTATTTTATTTGGGATTCTTTTTATTTGTTTTCATTAAATTGCATCGTCTTTTGGTTTGTCTTATCAAATTTTTTTTTTATTTTTTTTTTTGCTTTTGCATGTTTTTTTTTTATTAATACTTTTCTACAGATCTCATCTTTCAAAATTAAATTAGTGGAGATATACTTCTTGATTAAATCCTGGTAAAAGATTTCACGGAATGTAACTTTTAGAGATTAGACTGGATTTAAGAGATTTATCTTTTTTTTTTCTTTTTTCTAAATTGATATTATCTTAAATTTTATCCTTTTTAAACTTTTTTTTTTGTTATTGTTTTTCAGTTTAATTCTCTTTTTTTAACTTTTGGTTTCTTATTTTTTTTTCAATTTGGTTTTATTGGGTTAGCCCACAACAATTTTTTTCTATTTCACCCCTATCGTTTTTCAATCTATAAATAATTTATCATATTACAAATAATTTTCAATTTCATCCTTTTAAAATTTTTTAATCTTTCAAGTTTGGTCTTAAGTTTTTTAATTGTAATTTTTTTAGTTTGCGATAATGTTTTTTAGATTTCATCCTTATTGGGTCTTTGCTTGTCAAATTTTAGCACCATTTTTTTTTGTTGTTCCTTTTCTTTTGCAAGATTTTTTTTAATAGTTTTTTCAATGATTTTATCTTTTAAAATCAAATTGGATGACATTTAAGTTTCTTAATTGAACTCGGGTCTATGATTTAATAAGTTGTATTTTTTTAGATTAGATTATGTTTAGAAAGTTTGTCTAGATTTGCTTGGATTTTTTCCTCTATTTTTTAAGCTGATGTTCTCTATTTAGTTTTAGAAGTTTGACCTCTTTTTTTCCCTTTCATGTAGGTTAGCATTGGGTTGTTTAATAATTCCAATAGGTTCGGGTGTGGTTTTTCTTTTTTCTTTTTTGGTTTTTTTAGTTTATTTATTTTTATCTATTAAACTAGAGTTAATAATACAGTTAAAAAATTATTCAAACTTTTAATATTTTTTATATTTTAAAAAATTTATCCGCTCTGTCAGAACACAATCAACTGGTGATTTGGAGAGGAATTAATGAAAATTATGTTTTGGAAAGGAAAAAAAAAAAGAAATTGTCAATTGTCTTTTTTTTTTATTTTCATAAGTCGGCTAACTGTCATTGGACTTCATCAGGATTGCAGAGTATGACAGCTTTTTTCACTTCTGGAAAATTTGCTTATTTGCACTTAATTTAAGGGCTTTGAAAGTTGTAATCTATCGTTGTCAAAGAAGAAAATTGGGAAAGTTTCTTTCTTTTTTCTTTTGTTTCTAATTTAACCTGCAAAATGGGGTTATGGAGGATGGCACTACAGTCAAGATATCAGATCAATTTGCCTATAAACTCCTTGCTTGGCCAATACATCTGCAGCAGCGGGTGCTTCCTCTAAGCGTATGGCTGAAAATAACATACTTCACTGTAGTTTTTATGGAGCTTCATTGCATTATAACTTCCTTGCAACTTCCAGGGGCGAGCTGCACTAGAAACCATCTATGTTACTGCTGTTGTTGAGCTCTTGAGAAGATCAGAGGTCTTTATGCGGTAAGAGGAAGCAATTGCTAATGCTGTTGTGAAGGGAAAAAAAGGTTTGGAATTCTTTGGGATCTAAAGAAAGGATTAAAAACGCAAATCAACTTATCTATTCTACTCATTTGCCATTTATCTACTTATCCTTAAAGTCAATCATTAGTTTCATTTTAGCGATTTGTATCAAAGAAATTTTGAACTGAATAAAAATTATTCAAATTGTGGAAATCTATTTAATATTTTTATTAAACTCAACCCACCAGGTTAATCTTGAAACATATTAATCCAATTTTTTATCCAATCCTGATTTAGAATTAAACTATGTAAAAATTACTTTGATATGACTCAGTCGACTTGGTCGATCAAAAAGCTTTCCAAACAACTAGTAACAAAAATCCAGTGATGAATTTGAAAAATAAAATTGATATAAAAAACTCTCTCAATTTAATTTTTTATCTAACTCAGGTTTAAAATTAAATTATGTAAAAGTTACCTAACGTGACAATCAACTTGATTGATCCAAAAATAACATAACCGACAAATAAAAAAAATATGAGGAAAAAAGAGATTAAATTGACATAAAAATACCTCTTAGATCTAAATCCTTACTTAACCCGAGTTTAAAATTAAATCGTGTAAAAATTACTTTGACATAATCCGATCGATTTGATCAGTCCAAAGACAACCTATGAATTTATTAAAAAAAGCCTAAGAATGAAATTGTGAAAAAAAGAGGCCAGATTGAAATATATAAAAAAAAATGAAAAAAAAATGAAAAGGCTAAAAATAGCTTCATTATTTATATAAACAGCGAAACTCCATAATAATCCTGAGATTTTTTGTATAGAAGTAATTGTATTGTTTTAAATGATCACTGATATCCATCTTACGGAGAAGGAATTAGATGAATTGAGGCATTCCAGCCAAAAATAAGCATTTTAAGAAAAACCTGGAGGCCACAGAAAAGAATATTAATTATTTATAGAAGTAAATTACTGCAACGAATGGGAGGAGGGGCAGAGCAAACCAATGCAATCTGTCAGACTCATGAAGCAACATGAAGACAGAACTTAGGAAGCGGCATGATGAGACGTATAATCAACTCCATGTGATGAGTTAGTGCTACTTAAATATGAATATCTTTTACTCTCAAATAATGCTAGAAAACTAGCAAAAAATAAATATTTTGCAACCTCTAAGAGGTGATCATAAGAGAATGGTGTAGTCGAGGGAGAATACTTGAAAGACAACAGATATGAATATAGTTTGTGTAATTCATCATGCAATGTGATTGAATCTTTATGTGCTTGTTTGAAAACAGTTAAATAAGCAATTTAAAGTCGTAATTTTGATTCATGATACATATTTAACATAAAAAAAACCTAATCTAGAGCATGTGGACAAGGCATTAGAATCTGAAACAAAGTAAAGGATGTTTGCTTCAACATAAGCCAATCTACCCAGATACCCACGAAAACTACTCATCAATATCCAAAATGAAGAGCAAGCAAGGAGTGCAGAGAGCTGAGTGAGCATGTCAAGAAAAGGTAGAGGATCAATGAAGCAGAACCAAGAAAAGATAAACATATTATAATAGTGTAAAAGAGACAACTTAATTGCTTGCTCATTGATAATTTTTCAATGCTTGACTTGCAATGAGTTTAGCCTTATAGATAGCTTCATTAAAAGGGACAAACATCCAAAAATTAAAGATAGCAAATGAGATATGTTTACCAGCATGAGTTTCTACCATGTAAATGATGGTAAAACAAATGATGGGTATGCATCATATTTGGATGCAAGGGCCTGCACAGAAGATAAAGCTGCTTCTTCTCCAAAACTATTGACTCCAAGTTCAGTTGCGTGAATCCCACCAGTTATAAATGCTGACCGGATCCCAGAAGCATTTGCACCTTTGATATCATGGTGAAGAGAATCACCCACAGCTATAGAATCAAAAGCATCAACACCAGCCAATTCCATAGCAGATTTATAGATTATCTGCCAAAAAGTTGATACAGCAATCAGAGCAGCCAAAGGAAATGTATAACCAAGAAAGAAAAAAAAACAGCAATGATATGATAAAGAAGGTGATAACAATAGCTTTGCCCTAAAGGAATACACTAATTATATAAAATATGAGCAAAATGTAGATTATTCATGAACATCTCAAACTAAGAAGTCAAATGTCAGTGAGTGATTTTAATCACTTAATCTGTATTTTGTAAAGAATATTTAAAAATAAAGGAAATAGCAGTTCATAGAACAAAAATTAAAAATTCAATGCTAGTTTGCACTTGCAATTTGAGGCAAATACATTGTTGTCCATATCACCAAAGGACATGATAAGCATTTCCCAATTAAGAGTAAGAACTAGCAAGAATAATATGCAGTACCTTATCTGGCTTGCCCATCCATTTCACTTCACCACCAAGCTTCTCATACTTGGCAGCCAATGTACCTAACAAGATAGCACAACTTGTATCACAAGAGTTAACAAAATAAATCTCTCCTTATTTTTATTTATTTTTAGTTTTTCTTGCAAGTTGATCTATATATAAGGGGTGAGAAAATGAGAAAGAAAGCAAAGAGTAGCTAACTCCTAAATTTATATTATTATTCAAGCAATAAATAGAGGAGTAGTTGTTCATATTTTCTAGACAAATTGATCACAAATTATCAAAACAAAATGAAATTTTCGTCTTAAAATCATATGCCAGACAAAGTCAATCAACGGCAATTTGTTCATTTCATCATAGAACATTAGGTTTATGGCTAGGCATTTTGCTGCTTTATTTAGATAAATGAAGAAACTAATGAAAGGAAAGGAAAGGAAAGGAAATACACTATGGAAAAGAAAGGATCCCCCAAAAGTTATACCATGCTACTAGATTACCAAGAAACATCTTCAAGGGAATTTTAGTAGAAAAACCTATCTCATTTAATAAAGATTTCATACATGGCTTCTCTAATTTCACAAGGGCATTGGGATTTTTGGAAATAAACCAAACATTTAGGTTATTAGAAACTAAACAAAAAACAGAATTACATCTCCATTGAAATGAGACTTCCATGCTAAGCTCCCATTCACAGAGACAGACATTTCTGATTAAGAATGTATTCTGTAAACAGGAGGATAAGATGACTCAAAATCTTTACCAGGCATGACTCGCAAGTCTCTAGCTTCAACAGTTACAAAGTCTGGATTGGCTACTACCATAGGAATTTGTTTAGCAGCACAGCGCTCCAATACTTTCTCAAGCTCCTCAAGAGTCATTGGGCAAGAAGCACCAGAAGACAGCCCCAATGCTTCAGTGCCATGAGCCAAAACAAACTCAGCTTCTTCAACCTTGTCAACAACTTGTAAGCCTAAGCCCTGCAAGGAAAAAATGGGCATAAAAGCAGAGTATTAATTATGAGTCTGACTCTGAGTGTCTAAGGTCTTCTAACACTTGAATAATCAAGATTATCCACTGTAAGTCTGCTAATTAGATCCAATGGATCATTCATGGCTCTTGACACAATCACTTAGCACAACTAGAGCAAATGCAGTGATCAATAGATTATCTACTCAAAGATAGTTCAGGTTGAACAGAAATCTATTCCAAAATTCTGTTCAGAGCCAAAGAAAAGAAAAATTACAGATGGAGAAATTGGCTACAAAAAGAGTTGCAGAAGATCTTGTGATCACATAATGGGTGCTTCCTGGTTTGTTTAATCATGTCCAATGTCTTTGTTTACCTAGGAAGAGAGAGAAGGGAAGGAGCACAGAGGAGGCGGGGGAAAGGCAAACTAAAAGTGTAAATGAAAAAAAGAAACCAGAGAAACAGTGTAGAAAAGAATTCAACCAAACCACACACCTCAAGAGATATGGCACCTCTGCCCTTCCAAGTCATGTGAATGCAAGATTTTCCTAATGCTGCAAACCAATCATCATCTCTCCTATCAATTTCAACATATGAATCAGGAAATATACATGTTTTTACGTGCATTTAAAAGATGTATAAACCATAAACTATGGCATAACTAAGTCAAAAGGAAGAAGTTTGGCTTATAAAATGATTTTTTTAAAAAAAACAAATCTTTTCAATATTAGAAATGCCATTGATACCTTCCCTAAATGGCAGAATTATCAATCACTTTGAAGGATGGATACTCGAGGAGGAGGGTAGAGATAAGTGTTCCCATCATTCTGTTTTTCAATCATTGAAAATGGATTCTTTTTCACAAATTTTCACAAATAAGGATATTGCAGGGTTTCAAACCAATCAACATTTCTCTAATAGTATTAGACATAAAGTCCACTTCTTTTCAACAAAATTCGGTACCCTATATGTAAGGATATTAGTGAAAATACATGAAAATTCAGTACACAAAATTGATACCGTATAAACACAAAAAAGCAACAGTCTTTTCAATCACCAAAACAACACCAAAAATTGAACATAATTCCTCAACTCCATAAAGCTGAATAACTAACCTCTGCAAATATTGATGTGTTAATTCTCCACTGGTAATGGCTCCGAGAAATAAAGAAGTATCAAATCCAAGACTCTTCATTTTCTCCATTGTTGTAGATGCACGCCGCGAAGAATTACTTATAATCACCATTTTAGCACCGGTAGTAGCTAGCTTTTGCACTGCCACCAATACATGAAATAGAAACCACTTCCAACATAAAATTTTATAACAACATCAGCAAAGTACAGATCCAGATGCCAAAACTAATGAATAAGCACATACATGTTGAAATTGCACCAGGATAAGGTTGTTTTCCATCATGAAGTACTCCAAATTGATCTAAAAACCATGCCTGTGGTACACATTACCAAACTAATAAGCAAAACGTCTACTTCATGTACAATGTAATCCAAAAACAATAAGAAAGACCAACTGGCCAAGTTCTAAACTTTATATAGAATTCAACGCAATTCAAGCAAACCCATTTGAACCCGGATCCTAAAAACTATTAAACTGTAAGATATAGTAGTATTTTGTGAAATTAACAAGAATTAAACTGAAATTAATCTTTGAAAGCATATACAAAATAAACACCAAAATTTGCATAATTGACACATCTACAGTCATGGTAAGTTTGGTTACCTTGAACTGATGGGTTTTAGCAATGTGTTGGAGGCCATTAAAGGTCTGGAAAAGATGTAGTTCAGAGGACTGTAGCATTATCTTTCTCTTCTTATTCTTCTTCTTCTATCTTTTGAAATTGAAGTCAAAATCTGTTCTCATTTTTATCTCTATGGAGGGACAGATAGTACTACTTTGGTTATTTTACTAGATAATTATAACTTAATCCATGTAGTTTATCAAAATCAATTATTTAGTCCCTGCGGTTTTAAAATTAATTAAATAATTCATTTGCCTTCTTCGACTTAATAAATCATCAAATTAACTCTTCGAGTTAGAGATTTAAAAATTGTGGCTTTTGAAAAGGTTACAAAACTCAAATTAATTCTTCTATCTATTGTACTCATGCTCTTTGCATAGAACACTGCTAGGGTCCAAGAAATGGAGCACAACTTTTTCATTAAATCAGCACATAATTTTCACGAAAAAATAAAAATAAAAATATTTATCACAATCTATAGAACGATAAACAAATTGAATTTTTGAACTCATTTTATATGATTTTTTTTTGCAAGAAATTTGAAGTTTAATTGAAGAAAATATGAATTGATAGAAAGGCTGGTTATGAAGTTTACTTATAAGCTTCTAAAAAAAGACTTATCTATGAGGAAATGAAGAAGAAAATACAAATGAGGTATATATAATTAAAAATTAAAAAAAAAAAGAATTATGATTTCTTAAATCCAAGTCAACATATATTAAAATCCATGAAAAAAATAATGAATAATGCATGAAAGTGATGACTATTCATGGACTGTTCAATTACTTTTTTTTTTTTTTGGATTTAAGATTTTTAGTCTTGGATTTTAAGGGATTCCATGAAATCTTAATTCATTATATAGATAAAGGAAAACTCTTCAGAGATCAATAGATTACATTTCATGTGAATATATAAACACTCCAAGCCATAATAGTGTCTATAAAATTGCGTTAAATTTATGCTCAAAATCCAATCATTGAAAAAGTAGGATAAAAAAACAAATAATCCTAAATAATAGAAACTTTAACCAAATTTTAAATAACATATTTTTTCCATTAGGTTTTTTAAAAAAATATCAAGTTTTTGTAAAAATAACTGCATTTATTGGACAAAAAATGCTCTCCAAAATGGGTAAGGGATACAAAATGCATGTTTTAGAAATCCAAATTAAAAACTGTTTTCTTTTTGACAACTTAATTTATATGTAATTTATCATCAAATATCTATGTTATTTCTAAATCTGGGTTAAATATGTTTAGAAAATCTTGATCATGATAATAAGATCCATTCTAGGTTAACCGTCTTTTTTTTACTCTCAACTTGAATCAAGAAATTAATTGGTCAAATCTTTGATCAACCAGTTAGATCATTCCAATTTCGTAACTTTGTTTTAAACTAATGTTGTGGACTTATTACATTATCTATTTTTATTATGTTAATTTAGTGCAAGAGTGAGGAGTTTTAATGTGGTTTGATAATATATCTATGTTCGCAGAAAAAAAGAAAAAGTTATTTTCCTGTATATTAAATTAGAGTTCCAATAACATAAAATTAGAATTTCAATAATATATATTTATAGTGAACCTTAACCGTACAAGAGATATTACTGATTTCTAATAATACTTCTTTATTTGACTATATGAATATTACTCCTTGCCTTTCTCCCTCTCATCATCTGTTTTGGTTATGATGCAATAACAAAATGAATGACCCTTGGTTCTGTTCTCACTTGCGCATTTTTTTCCCCTTCTTCTTTTCAAATTTCTTATAAAGCTATACGACATTATATACAATAATTTATCGTCGCCTTCCAACTGAAACATGCTAAACTCCTCCATAAAAGCTCAAATGTTAATTAGAGCACACATTTTCCTCTCGACTCAAAGAAAAATTGGTAGAGGATCGGACAAGAACAGAAGCGGGTGTTGTTTTTATTGCTATTCAGATGGTTCGTTTATTGCCTTTCCTTTCTCTCTTAGTTTGGCCTCTGGCGGTGGAGGTGGTGGCCTTCTAGCTGCATTTGCATCCCAACCACCAATGTTTAAGTCCGGTGTCATTGGCCGGCAACATGTAGGCACGAACCCCCATGAAATATAAAATGCTAAGCAATACAATATCGGTGTACATTTGGCTAAAAGTATCAGCTAAGTCATATTTCTTTTAAGTATTTAGAGAGACTTGCAAGTATGTTAGTAGTTTTTGCACCAAACTCGTCATATAGGAAACGTAGATTCATCTACGTTGTACAAAGGCTTAAATCAAGAGAAAGATGCCCACCTGCGATGAACAAGTTTATTATCTGAAAATGGCTTGGAATCTCCATGGCAAGCAATCGTTCTTAGAAAGCCTAGAGATGGAAGAGAAGATCTTAGAATTGGCTGAAATTGGTGTTATTGTGGTCGCGAGAAGATCTTAGAATTGGCTGAAATTGGTGTTATTGTGGTCGCTGGTGTTAAGGTTAGTGAATGAGCCATGACTGTATCTCATAATCAGAGGATTGCTCGAATTCAGGAGGAAAAAATGGAAAGGAAAATTTATCAAGTCAATCATGTCAACAGTGCATGGCATGAAATTACAAGTCGATGGTATTTTGAGCTCTGATTGTAACGGGAAGTAGAAATCCGTTAGCTGACGGTGGATAAAAATGTATTCTTGTGCCTTTTGAGCTCTTTGGTTACCATTGATATCCACACGACACCCTTCTGTGTGATTCTGGCTTTTGTGGTTTTGTGCCGACACAGGCATATTTCCAGCATTCGGGAGCTAATTTCTGAAATCAAATAGGGGTCAAGATTCTAGAACACAAAATCACCACAGTTTGCAAACCCTAGAGTACTCACGTCGTCACTTTCATGCTACAAAAGTAACATCTGTTTAAAAAATATGCTCCCAATTTACTTGAGCAATTGGCATCTGATTCCCAGTCAGGAATGATTCTTAACAATAGATTATTAATACTATCTTAAAACCTTGAATTTCAAAGTTACATTCTAGCGGAAATCCATATTCCAGCCAAGGGAACCTCTTGTTTCATCAAAATCAAAATTTTTTGATCAAGTTTTACAGCATCAAAAACAATGATCACCAGCTTCATATCCACATTGCAATTATTTCAACAAACAAAAGTAATCCGGCATTTAATCAAGCAAATTATAATTAGCCAAGTCAAATTTGAAATTGCATTCAATATCAATTTTTTAAAAAATTCACAATCTTGTAATCTAAGAAAATTACACTTCAGGAGACAAAAATGGAGCCATAAGCAGAAATAATCTGAAGGACATAACTAGGTTTCAAATAAAAACTCATAAGTAGCCTGTGTGCCACGGAAAACTGACATTAGAGCTCAGGCATCAATGTTTCACTCATCATCTTCATCGTCAGCGGCTGAGTTGAGAGCATTCAATCGCTCAACCAACTTGGCTTTCCTTTCCTCATAGGTTAGCTTCTTCAAGTTGTACCTGTGATACACAGAAACAATTTGAAGGAAAATACTAAATATATAATTTCAAGTAGCTCCATGCAAAAATGGCATGAGAAGATGGACTTGCAACTTACAGGTAGATGGAAGTGGAGATTTACCATACAAACAAATAAGCTATCACAAAGATGTGTGGGGTGCGTGCAAAAAGTTATCAATTAAATAGCAACAAACCTCTTGTGCTCCTTGGGTGGCTGCTTCTCTGATTTCTTTGCGGTTGGATCAGCACGAATGGCAGCATGAACCTTCTTGTACAATGCCTCCATACCATCAGCATCAATTCCTCTCTTGAGGTACTCACTAAAGTGGGATTGGTATTTCTCAGGTTCATCCTCCATCAATGTCTGGGGTGAAGAAACACAATAAATATCTGAACATTATAATAGACAATAGACAATATACAAGCACATTTTTTTACAGATGCAATTAAAAACGTGGAAACAACAAAATATAACAAATTGTGTTCATTAAAGCTAGCCACATTTACCCTCATGTATGCAGCAACATGGCCTCCATAAATATATTTGCGGTGAACTTCAGCATCAAGCTGCTTATTGTCCTTTGCAAAGCCAGCAAACCTCTTGTCACTGTGGGGAATATCTAAACCACCATCTAAAGCTCCCTACAAAAGAAAACAGAACGAATTAGTTCAATGAAACACATCAAGGGCACCAATCTAACTATCACAATTCTCAAGCATAAATAATATGATAGGTGAATGGTGTTGTGCAGTCAGATGCTGAATATTGAAATTCAAAGATAATGCAACTAATGTAAACTAAAAAGGAAAAAAAGAACAAGATAATAAATATTTGTTTAATGGATAAAAAGAGGGCAAAAGTAAAACCAGTTTTATAGTGAAAATATCACTAGCAACTTCTAATACATTTCAGATACAACCTGGCAATGACATCAATAATCCAAATATCATTGCATGATAACATTTACAAAATAATTGATTGAATTGCATGCATTGGTGCTTTAACAAAAATTATACTACAATGAAGAATCATTTTATGACAAGCTTCCCAAGACGAACATAATGGAAAAGGATTTTGCAAAATTAATTGTCTTAATATACCTTAAGGGCACCAAACACACGGTTTCCAGTAGTGGTTCTGAGCAGACCAACATCAAGTAGGGCACGGAATGGCCTCCTGCTATCAGCTGGTTCAACAGAGAAATCCTCTCCAGTAGCCTGATATTCAAGTTCATAAGCCAAAAACTGTGTAAGACAGCTAATTTTTGAGTTAAGTTGTATCATGAAGAGTTAAAATTGGTTGTCAGAGAAGGTGAATCCTTTATCCCCACAATATACCTCCACATTTCCTTCATATTCATCATCCATCTCAAGCATTTTCAATACACGACGAGCCAAGAGAAGTCCAGTGCAGTAAGCTGAACATGATTCCAAATCAAACAAAAGGTTAGAATAACATATTAGGTAAGCTCATAGTTTCCAGACCCAAAGGATTACCTGCTGCATAGTTTGTAAGACCAGCTTCAAGCCCATATCGAGGAAGCTCATGACTATACGCAGAAGCAAGGACTATATCTCCAGAAATGCTTGCAGATGTTATTTGTGCAATAATATCCTTGTTGGTCTAAAATCACAACGTTAAGGTGCAAAGCATATAGAACACAATCTATAACAGTACATAAATTGTTTTTTAAATGCCCTATTGAGCAGGAGCAGTACCCTACACCCAAAGTACACACCAAAAGCAGTTGCACCTCGAATAACATCTCAAGACCTAATGATTCAATTCAAACACAAAAACATCAATTCAAGTCAACATTCATGCACAATCCATAGCCTTATTTAAAAGCAAATGCAGTGATACTGATTATATTTCTACTGTTTTACAGCATATAGCAAATAAAGATCCCAAAAATTAGTGGCTAACAATGCTAACAAAAACGCGAAAAAAGAACAGAGTAACAAGAAATGAATATGACAACACGTTAAAGAACAAACCAATCAAAAGGATACAAATCGGACAACGAATCGGTACTTAGGCGTATTGTACTTGTTCTTGTCCTGATTAATCAGGCGAATCCTAGCCCTGTAGTCAGTCTTCCCAGCTACAAGAAAAGAATTCTCATCCATTGATCAAAAAAAGAAAAATCACCAAAACTCATTGAGGAGAATGAACTTTATCAGCAGACAATACATCTAATTAACCAAAAAGTTAAAATCTTTACCTCGCCTTCTCTTAAACTTGACTTGATACCTCTTGAAGTATGCCCTGCTTTTCTGCGACTTGGCAAAGGCCTGTCAAGCAAACAACAGAGAAAAACATACATATTAGCACAAGCCCATTTCTAAAAATTCAACAAAACCCTAATCTCTACTTAATTTATAGCTTTAAACAGAAAAAAAAAATGAAATTTCTATCGTAACCAAAGCTTTTTAAGACTAATAAAATGAAATCTAAAAAACAGTTCGTTTTTTTTTTTTAAGAAGAAATGAAAGAACACATGTAATGTAGTTGAAAGCTAGGGTTTTGAGAGTCACCATTGTAGACGCTTGATCTGGGAGAGGGAGAAAGGGAGAGGCCAGACGGCTGGTAGGGTTTGAGAGAGAGGTGTGAGAGATATAATGGAACTTGTTATAAACCCTATTCCCTATTGGCTCTTCAGATGAACGGCTGAGATTAGATTTTTTGTAGCAGCAATGGTTTTGTTGACTTGTGACTGGATGGCGTTTTGGTCATTTCGGCCACCAGTTTAAGCATACAAAGCCCAATTCGTTATTTTAGGCTGAAGACCCAAAGTCCATGGAGGCAATTAAAGAACAAAATTTCTTGGATGAAATAGAACGGAATATATTTTTAATATATATTTTTTTAGAATTAATCAAAGAGTCTGAATAAATCAATTATATTATTAAAAATGTAATCTAATCAATTAAATTTTATCAAATTAATATTTTTATCTTTTCAAATAAAAACTACTCGCATTAAAGTTTTTATCATGAATTTTTAATTCAACCCACTAATACAAATAGTGTTTTTTTTTGTTTTTACCAAGATATCTTTATATTTTTTTAAAGATTATAGATTAATCTCGTTTGAATTTTATAAATTAATCTCGTTCAGAGTTCGTGGATACCTCCTTGTAATAAATATAAATTTTAGAAATTAAACTTATATTTTTATCTTTATAAAATATAATAATACTTTTAACCGCTAAACAAATACTTAAATATAAAAATTAAGGTTTAATAACTATAATAAATACATTTCTATTATGCAACCAAAACTTCAACGTCTTCTTGAACCAGCCTGGAAAATCAAGTCCTCCTGTCATGATTTTAAATGCACTTCTCTCAGTGGCATGACCTTGTAAACTATTTTGTTTCTGAATTTTTTTTTTCTTAAAATGAAAGACATGAGGACATCTCCCCTTTTTCCCTAATATCTCCGTCACCTCATAAGAGTCACTGTAACCGAGAGCCTGTAGTTTTCACGTTAAGTGCCTATCATGCTATAAGCGTAGATCGAGTGAAGAGAAATGCAGACACAGGGTTAGCTATGGCAACACAAGAGGGACATTTTCAGGACTTCGTATTGTATCATGTGATCAGAATACACACTCTGCAGACATTTTTAACTGCCATCTATGTTAACATGTCTATGGAGGATAGAGATCCCAACCAAATGGGAAAAATTGAATTCTACAGAAACGAAGAATTGCTGTGTTCTTACAGAATTTATCAAGGCCTTTTGACAACTTCACAGTTGCTCCATTTAGAAGCCAACGCTTTTTAGAATCCTAGTCTATTTGGTAGGAGGAAATTACCAGAGGAAGATGTAAAACAACAGGGGTACCAAAACGAAGGAAAAGTTCTTGGTCAAAAACAAGAACAGAGAAGAAGGGAAGCCAAAAATCCAATGGCCGCACTCTATTTCCTCTCTCGTAGAGTAGAAAGAACATGAAAAGAGAAGAAAAAAACCTAGAAGAAGATTTTTCAACTTGAAAGATATTGTGTGAGTTTCATAACTAGCATATCATTTACTTGTGATGCTAGGAATAAGCAGATATTACCCATATCAAGTCTTTCTCTTGAAACTCAGAGGACTTGATCCACCATTGGAACTTGGACTCATGATAGGAACTGGCTTGAGAAGGAAACCAGAAGGCCGAGAAGGCACCAAACCTGAATTGGATTTAATACACAACTAAATTGAGTACTTTATGAGCTGATTAAGAGAGATCTTAGCACCAAACCATGAATCTGATATTTGCTTTCCAGAAATGTTTCCAACACAAGTTTTGAGGTAAAATAGAATGATAAGACACATGAGCACATCCTAGTTAAAGAACATGGAGTCAATGGAAAGTACATGAACGAAAACAACTAGTGTCAGACATGATAATGTTATCACATTCGAAATGCTTTGGGATTTAATTGCGAGGTGCTTTAAGCAAGGATTATGGATATAAAGGTGCACAACAGAAACTCCTTCCCTTCTAGAAAACAAGATAATGAGGAATAGAGCTAGCCAACAAGTGACTTTATGGTCCTAGTGAAACTGGTATTGCTGCTTTGACAGGAGCAAAGAATCTACAAGAGAACACACGGGTTGCGCGAAGGAATCCCAGAATAAAAAGCTGATACAGAGAGTACAAAACATACATTTAGAGGTTGAACTGGAACTGATGGAAGATGCTGGAAAAGTCTCGTCCCAAGAAACATTTCCAGCTGCTTCTGACGAGGGCCATCTTTACAAGTACATTTTTATATCTTCTCTGTAAAGTGATATGAAGATTCTGAGCTACAGAAAACTGTTCAGATTTTTCTGCTTCTTCATTGAATATGTTTAGAATTTGGCTATGCATAGCTTTTGAACCAGTATAAAGTGCCAGCGGAGATAGAGGAGATAAAATTGTCAAATCTCTTTCGAGGTTTATCTGGACATGGATGATTCCAGGTTGTAGTTCTAGCGTTGTGATCAATATAATACGTCTCGTTTTCCCTGTTGCTGCATCAGATCGTTTCTTCCAGCCTGGTGGCAATGGAGCAGTATATCCACCACCATAGTTATTGACTGACTGATATATAACAGTAAGCCAAATCACACTATCAAGTGATATGGCCAACCTCCTGCATTGCTCCACAAAACATTGCAGAGCACCAAAATAACTAGAAGCATTCCAAGGAATCTGCAAAAATTAAAACGAATGACTCCATTTTGATGTGATCTTATGCAAATCATCGGTGTAGAATTGAGAAGAGTCACAACAACTCGGACAACAAACAGAAAATTACAAAGAATTGAAGGGGTTATGACTAATTCCACAAAAATAAAGAGCCCCACAAGAAAATAATACTATAAAAGAATCACATTAAAAAAATTGATCCCTCACACATATATTAAACTTGGTGGACTCTTGACAGATTAATTGGGGACTTCTTGACTCAAAATGTAATTTGGGTTAGTGTTTTTTTTTTAGTCAAATCAACATATCAATTCACTCACGATATGATTAGCTTTATCAAACCTAAATGAGATTCAAACAAGTTAATTTTAATAATTTTTTTAATTAATAGAAACAATAAAACATGTTACCAAATACTATAGAGAATACTATGTATATAGACTAAAAAAACTATTCATTGCGACACTTTAATTACATTTTTCCCTTTCTAAGAAAAAACCAAAAGCTTATGAGTTAAGGGCAATTTAATCTTTTCGCATTGATCATTAATTATTTCACCGGGAAAGTATATGTAACCAAAAGCTTATAAGTAAAGGGCAATTTTTTGACTAGGACATATGGGACTTTTCTATTTTTTATGCCTAGCAAAATGATTTTTTAAATCTTCATATAAAAAAAACTAATGTTTTTTTATTAAGGGTATTTAATTTTTTTAAATACAGTAAAAAAAATTATTTGCTCTTAAAAATCAAGAAAAAATCAATCATTAGTCTAGAGATATTTTTATTTGTTGACATTGGTATTTTTATTATTTCCAAAACTATAAAGACTAATTTGGTCATTGATGATTAGCTAGCTTTTAAATTTAAAAAGTTATTGATTAAAGTAGTTCACATGTCATCGCATGAGAGACACTTGTGCTCTTTGAGTGATATGCACGTGCCTCAGGTGATCAAATCTGTCCTTTTGTTGGAGGTTGGTTGGTTTGTCGATGATGAGTCATTTTTTTTTCTCTCTTTCAATAGTTACAAGTTTGTCCTTTTTATTATTGATATTTCAGCTATGATATTTATTCTTTTGATATTTAATTTTTTTTCTTAATCATTTTGTAAAAAATTCATTTGTTTTTAATTTAGTTCTTCAATGTCAATTTGCCATATATATATATTTTTTAATTTATAATTTTTTTTCCTTGCCCTATTTTTTAATTTTATTATTCAATCCAATTTTATTGTATATTATTTTTCTAAATCAATCCTCATTCTTTTGAATTTTTTCTTTTGTTAAATTATTTTTCTTTTCAATTTAACTCTCTGATTAGTACTTAAAAGTGCATATTTATCAAGGTTTTATATCATTATTTTGCACTTAAAGTATCAATAACTCCTTAACTAAAGCATGTTTTATAATAACAAGTCTAATACTATAAAATGCCCTAATATATGGTAAATGTTCATCTTAAATGCAGCCTATCACATAAATCAAAGGATTGATTGATGAATTCAACTACTGAAATTTGTGTAGATAAAGAGAGGGTGAAACTTAGAAAAGAGATGTTGGTGTAGTCCAAACTGGAACACTATTTTGTATTTGGGTCATATCTCGAGTTCTAGATGTCCAAATGATCTCAAATTTTTACACAAACTTGGTGAGACATAGGCCTACAACTTTCATGTGAACATAAAAATCTAACAAGGCCGTTTTCAAGTCCAAATCATAGCAACAACGGAGAAGTCCGAATCTGTCCTACAGCCCGAACACTATTCAGTGTTTGGCCCATATCTGGAGTTCTAGAAGTCCAAATAACCTCTACTTTTTTTTCCTGGAAAGCTGAGTCAATTGCCTACAACTTTCATGTTTACCAGAGGACCCAGTTCGGATGGTAGCGTTTTTGTTTTATTCAAACAAGAAGATAAGGATTTTCACCAAGTCAAAAGTTGGCCACCCACTCAACAATTAGTCATCAAATCAATAATTCTGAATTTTGGCCTATAAAAGGAGGCATTTGCCATGCATTTGGTTGGCTTGGTTGTTCAGATCAAGCTCATGCTCTTTATTTCTCTCTTTATATTTTTTGTAATTCTTAAGTTTTGCTTTCATTAATTTCTTGTTTATGCTTTTCATTTCCTTTCCTTTTCTTAGTTAACTTGTATCTTATTTATGTTCTTGTTTTGTTTATTTATGTTTCTCTTCTTCATTATGTTTAGCTAAGTTTATTATGTCAAGGTGAAAAGATTACACTAATGGTGTAAGAACAAGTATGGTGTAAACTCAATATGGATCTTAATGTTTAATATTAACATGTCTTATCTTTTTATCTTACTAATTCTTAATACCTTGCTTGTTAAATGGTTAATCTAGATTTGTGTTGTATAACATTTGGTACATCAAATGCTTGGCACTCTCATAGCCCAACAGTATGGTATTACCTACACCTGGGCTATGAAAATAACTTGATTTGTTGTTAACATCAGTTAATATCATGAATTCCTGACAATATTTAAAAGTTTGGTGTTATGTAATTAAGATAATTAATATGATCATGTTAATAATTTATAATGAGCTATTAATGAGAAATCATCCGATTGGAACCTCCTTTGTGTGTGGTTTCCAAATTGAGTAATAAAAGTTTATATTATACTTGTTTGAAATACCATTGGTGGATCCTCTAACCTTGACATTTGTTTTTATCATTGTTTAATCCTTACATTAATCTTCCATCTCAAAGTTCTCATTAATTTCTTCATCTTCTTCTTCTATTATTATTATTATTAATAATATTATTATTATTACTATTACTATTATTGTTATTATTGTTGTTATTATTATTATTGTTGTTGTTGTTATTGTTGTCTCTTCCTCCTCCTCTTTTTTTTATTATTATTATTGTTATTACTATTACTATTACTAACACTATTATTATTATTATTATTATTATTATTATTATTGTTATTATTGTTGTTATTATTATTATTATTGTTATTATTATTGTTATTGTTATTATTACTATTACTATTACTATTATTATCATAAAATCAGTATATAGGCTGGAAACCTGTGACCCGATCTTTTAGATCATTCTCATGTATAACAACGCCACGTACTGAGTATTATTATTATTATTATTATTATTATTATTATTATTATTATTATTATTATTATTGTTATTGTTATTGTTATTGTTATTGTTGTTGTTGTTTTCTTGTTATTTATAATTTATACAATTAACCTCTCTGTGGTTCGACCCCGGTCTTGCCGGGTTATTTATTACTTCGACACTCCTGCACTTGGGAGAAGACATCAATCTTTTGGTCGTGTCACTCTCTAATAAAAAAAAATTGGTTTCACATTCTAATTTATTTTTTATTTCAATTTTCTCTCTCATTCGTTTAATTACCATTTGTTTTAAATTTTTTATTTTTTTTGCATTAATGATTTTTTATCTCTATCATTCAATATTTAATTTGTTGAGTATATGGCTTCATGATTTGTTCATGTATGGTACTTTTGGTCTAATGACCTAGATCATGAGTTTAAAAGGTTAACGTATACTAACATTCTTTTTATTTAGCTTGTTGTTTTTCTAATCTCATCGTTTGACATTAGTTTTGTTTTCAAAAAATAAAAAATAAGAATTTCACGTTCAACATTAGTTTTTTTTCTTTCTTTTATTTTTTTATTGTTATTTGTTTTGTTTTTTAACTTCTTTTGATTTATTTTTTCTTCAATTTTTCTTTTAATTATTTGGTTTAATTTGATTTTTATATCAAAGTTGATCTTCATTCTTTAGATTTTTCTATCCTTTTTATTAATTAAGTTTTTTTTTTAGTTTCATCCTTAGCATTTGATTTCAATTTTTTTATATCAAATTTTGTTCTCATTCTTTTTATCGATATTTATTTTGTTTAGGATCCTTATTTTTTATTGTATTTTTCTTTGTCAATTTTCTCCCTAATCATTTATTTATGGAGGGTTTTGTTTTTTTTTTTCACCTTCTATTATGTTAATTTTAGTCTCATGGTTAGGATCATGAGTTTTGAAAATTGACTTGAGATGACTTTGGTCTTTTTTATGTCCCTCGGCGTGTGATTTTTTTAAATTGATCTGCATGTTTTTTTTTTTGTTCTTTATGTGGGATTATCTCATTCTTATGCTTATGGTCACAAGGTTAATGTGTTAACTCGAATTACTCGAATTTTATTTTTTTTTCTTTGTTTTTTTATTTTTTTTCCAGTTTAATTGGATGCATCTTTTTATTGCAAATTTTGCTTTGTTATTTTTTAGTGTTTATCTTCTATGGAGACGATCTCTTCAATCTTTGCTTCATAGATGACCATGAGTTTCAAAAGTTCACGCGTGTAGATTTTTATCTTTTTAGTTTAAATTATTTTTAATTTCATCCCTAATAATTATTTTTTAGGAAATGATCTTCCTGTTTTATTTTATTTTTTTCACATTTATTCTTTTGTGGTATCAAATATCTTAATTCTATTTAGTTATTTATTGATCAAATATTAATTTATTTAACTTAATGTATATTTAAGCATTTTAATTTATAATTAGAAGTTTTTTATATTAAAAAACTAATAAAAATCCTATCTATTTTTTTTATTAAAAAATCTAATTCATAGCAAAACACTAGTTAAATATCTAATTTGGTTTTTTTTTAAATAATATTGTTTCAGTTTAAAAAATAAAACTAAAAACAATTAGTTTTGAAATTGACTTTGCTCAGTCGGCTAATCAGCGAATCAGGTTTTGGATTCGATCAGACCCCGATCTTGTATGAAATCTATTGTCGGTCCCCACCTGAAGAAACGAGAGGCAGAGAGAAACCAAAGAGATGAGCTAACGGCATCGACAAGCCACGTGAATTGATTTTCTACCATGATATATATATATTGTTTCCTTGGACAAGTGCAACACAAATTCCAAAACCCATTTTCAGTTTCCTAGATTTTGAGTAAGTTTTAGTTCTTTTTCGAAGTGGGTGGTTTGATTTAGCTTAGCTTATCGTGTTGTAAATTGTCATCTTTTTTGTTGAATGCTATACTTGGACGCCACTTTTTGTAGTATCATTGTGTTAGTGATTGTATTGTGAGGCCCAGTTGGGGAATTGGTTTATTTTTTTTTAATCCACTCTGGTTTGGTTTGTTTTAGCTTAGTGTGTTTTACTTACTTGTGAGTTGTACACTTAAATATGTTGTTTTGTGGAACGAGTTCTTTGTTTTTCATGATTTTGTTTAAAAATGGAGCTCAAGCTTGAGGTTTTAAAAGCCAACTTAAGGAGGGTTCATCTTGGTATAATGAATTGAAGCGGTCATGGTTCAGTTTTGCTCATTTTGATCCATTTCTCACTTGTCTTTCATAGTTTTGATCCACATTGATGCCATTTGTTTTCACTATTCGAGAAAGAGTTTACTTTTTTTTTGAATTTCAAGGAATCCTCTTATAAGTTGATTGCTTGTCAGAAATGGAAATAACCCTTATTCAACTTAGCTTGGTTTAATTGCTGCTCTTTTTTTCATGGGCAAATTTGGAGATTGAACTGCATTTTAATTGTAAAGTTTTACTTTCATGCAGAACATGGAAGCTTGGTGATTTTGATAAGGTTTATATTGAGTTAACAAAAGATGTTGCCTGTTTGCTCTGCCACTTAGTGTTGTTCCTCTCATTCTCAGGTGAGTTTCACTTCCTAGACTGTAATTTAATTCATGTTGTTGCCAAGTTTCTATCATCCTTGTACCTCGGATTTCATATATGCCCTTAGTTTAGGGGATGCATGACCTCTAATTAGGTGAAGAACAAGTCGGGACTATAATTGAACTTTTGCTAAAGAGAAAAATTCTGGTGTCAAAAAATAAAAGAAAAAAAATTTGGTGCAACTAGAAATGTCCGCCTCTTTATAAAATATGTTTGATGTATTTGAGTTGAAAAATTTAGGGTGCCTAAGTGAAGGTTTTGAATGAAGGTATAAATTAAGCTTCAACTGTTTAAGCATAAAGGTCAGTATGACGTCATGTAGAGTTTATGTGCCTAAGTGAAGGTTTTGAATTGATTCTCATACTCTAGCATGGTATCATAGTCCAGTGCAGCTTTCTCCTTTGTTTTAGGCCTACACATCAGAGGGATGCTGATTAAATCCCTTAACATTCTAGCAGAAAGTTTTGCATTGGACTTATAATCTGCATTACATGGGAAGCTTAAGTTTTCTATCAGATTTGTGTAGGGGTTTTTATAGGGTGTGGGCATATGGTGGTTACTCTTGAGATTTATCTCCGCAATTAACTTTGGAGCTCTTGGCAGAGAAGGAAGACGCCATACTTATTGATGTCCAGCCTGAGGTAAGAGAGTAAATTTTTCTGGCCTTTTATGTTCTTAAGTTTCTTTTGTTAAATTCTAGTACCTCAATAAGAGACACTAAAGCTGACTATTCAGACATTTACTGAAGGGTCTGTACTGTTTTTCAACTCTGTTCATTAATACCTTCTATCTTTTAGCTACCCCATTTCATATTTTCAATATTTAATTTCTTTTCACTAGGAAATATTACTTACCATCCACCTATCAACCCCATTTCTCTTACATCATAGTAAAAAAATCTCAAATATGGCACCCTCATTAATTTCCTTTTTTCCCCTTAACATGGCATTGAACTTGGTAGGCATTGTTTATATGAAGGTTCTCAGAGAAAGAGATGGCATTCCTGATCTTAGGCGAGCCGCTCGGTTTCTCTCTGCAAGTGTAACTCTACCAAAGGTTGGTTTTATTTGATAATACTATTCAAAAGCTATGAGTGGAGAGGTATCGCTATTTGGTATGAGGATGATAGTTTAGAACAATTACTTTCTAAATGTCAAATAACTCTTTGAACCAACATTAAAAAAATAAAACGAGAATTGGAGCTTGGCTATATCCCTTTTTCATAACTTTGTCTTATATTCTTCAACTTTATTCAGGTTGATGGCCTAGCAAGGAAGCTTTTAAAGGGTGGACGAGATCTTGTATTAGTACTCACATATAGATGTGATTTCTAAGCTGATAATGGTTAAAACAAACTTTACACAATATTGTATTAGTACTCAGATCCTTTGATGTATTCCGTAAAAATAGCATATACGACCATTAAGCTAGATTCCCTTTGTCAATTTTGCATGTGTCCTAGGAAAGGTTTATGTCATTGCTAAATTTAGTTAGGTGAACCTTGAGTTTCTCTAATTATTGGTTTCTCACACTCCTCCAGACTATTTATCAGCGGGTTGCTTCTAAAATCAAGTCTATGTTTATTAATACTTAATGAATTATATAAGACACACCTAGTATCATGTTAGATAGATAGGTGTCTTATGTTAGTACAACATTATTTAGCAAATGAGATGTTTACTGGGACGATGAGTTTTTATTAACAAAATGAACCTTGGTGTTTGCACAATAAAGGGCACGGAAAAATTTATATATAGCAATTCTCTCTTGTGTCTAAGTGTTCTTTCAACACTTGGTTCTCGACCATATTCTGATCATGTCATAAGTCTGAGTCGTGTTGATAACCAAATTGCCTATGATATTATCAAGGTTTATATTTCCCAACCTCCACCAGACATTTAGAAGTTATTTAACCAAGTTTTTAGATTGTTGAGATCTTGATTAACTAGGATTTCAAATGCTTCTTTGAAGGCATTTGCTCTCTCCTGTTAGACTTGGAGTCTAGGCATTTTCATGGGCAGCAGGAAAACTGGAAAACAACCGCATTGGTTTACCTACATCACCTTCACCTTCAGATGTTCAAAACCGGGTGCTGCAAGCTGCTACAAAACATGAATCCCAACCATCTGAAACTGAAGTTCCGATCCATCACCTGAATCAGTGACTCCATTAAATGAGAAGTAGATATTTCATAAGCATAGGCATCAAGGCGGCATTTATTGGAGTGTGGTTTATAATTATTGTAGGCGACATTAAATTTAAGATCACTTGGCTAAATATAAGAAGAGGTCTAGGTTGTGGCAAGTAATCAATCTGATAAACACACTCATAACTTATCTGGTAAACACGATTGAATTCTTCTAAATTAGTTGAGAAATTAGTTTTAAAATGAGGTTGGTTAGTTATAATATAGAATTTTTGAGTTTATTTATAATGAGCTGAGATCTAGAATTTTTCTAAATTAGGTTAAAAGAAATATTGTCTGAGCTAATTTTGTTATTTTTCATTTTATTTTCATATTTCTTAGGTTTGAGTTTGTTTAGGCTAATTTTGAGTTTATTTAAAGAGTTATAAAATATACAATAATAAAATCTTGAATACTTACTGTTTTTATTGTGTTGTGTTGTTAGTTTATGTAATTTGGTTAGTAAATGGTAATCAAAGATCCAAAACATGACTATAGTATTCTGCATGTGCAAGAATAAATGCGCTAGATGGTTGTTATAGTTAGTTACGGAATTTGTTGAATAACAGAAAGTTAGTTCGTTAGTCAGTTGCAAGGGAAGAACAATATTTACAGCTATCTTGAAAACCAAGTAATAATTGAAGAACAATTTGCAGTAACTACATAACTCTCTCTCCCTTTCAATTTCTTTTATATCTCGCAAAATTTTCTTTTGAACTTTTTGTCCGCCGGTAGATTTTCATCAAAGTGCAGATACACCCCACAGCTTTTCAACTCGACATGCCTTCGGCCCTGAACATAAAATCCCCACCTTGCCTGGTAGAATTTAAATGTAACTTCATTACCGGAATATGTATGCAATTCATTTACCAATTTGAGCTCGTAGCATAGAATCATGTGATCTGAGTCACTTGTCCTCAAGTTAATTGATAGAATGTTGTTCTGGGAATTGCAGATGACTTTATCATCACCATTATGCTCACTGTTTTTACTCGTAACTTGGTAATCATAATTGACACCAACATCAGAACAACCACTGAACACAGAAATAGGCATGTCATGAGAGAGAGGGAGTAGAAAGACAAGGCAGAAAGCAATTCCCTTGAGCTGATGACAATTTGAGGGCAACTGTATGGTGACTGAAGATCCAATTCCTTTGTCACCGAACCATTCTGGAATTTCACTCCCTGGTAGAAACATTTGAATACCGCCATCTGGGATCTCTTCTCCGGACTGTAACACAAGAGTCACATTTCGAAAATATGATGAAGCAAGCGAGAGAGAGAGAAGAAAGAAAGACAAGGGGGTTTGGAGAGATACCTGAATTTTCAAATGCATTGCTGCTACCAGTGGTTTCTGATCCAATTTGAAGCAATTTGTAAAATCCAATCTATACCATAATCTACAGTTATTTATGATTGATATTGCGGTTTCTAGCGATGCACAGTTATGTGTACTTAGACGGATCAGCGAAGGGGGGAGCTCAGGTAACGCTTTAATGCCTGTTTTAATCAAGCAAAGCTCCACCAAAGATTTCATATCCTCTAAATTCTCCGGAAACTTGGTCATCTTTGAGCAATCATTTAGATTAAGAAATTTCAACCGGTCAGTAAGTACTGATTGTGGAACTTCTTTGATTGAAGTTTCCTTCAACTTTAACCGTTTCATATTTTGTGAAATCGTTGGACACGTGGTCAAATCTAAGCACCGACTTATAGTAAGGCGGCTGAGAACCTTTGAATCAAGCATGGGAAAACTTCTAAGATTATAGCAACGACAGAGATCAAGTTCTTTCAGCTTGTCAAGATATTGAAGAGATGACGGAACCTCGGTTAAACTTGGACAGTCCAGTAGTCTTAAGCGCTCTAAATTTTTGGCCATTGATAGATTTGGCAATTCCGTCAAATATGGAGAGTAAGATAGGTCAATTGTTCTTAAATTTCCAACATCCTGTCAACAGGAAAGGGCATAATTAGAAAGTTAGCACCTCCAACTTCATATTTCTGATCATAATCTGTAGCAATTAAATCATACCTTTACTCCTGTCCAAAGTTTTTCAAGATTGCTTCCCTGTAGGTCAAGCTCGACAAGGTGTTCAGCACGAAAAGATGGCGGCAAGGATTTCGAAGGGAATCGATCCCATCGCAAATATCTCAGCTCATTAGGAAGATATTCGAGGCCAGTAGGAGGAAGGTGCATTTCATCTTCTTGTGCGTAATCACTGCTATAGAAATTGAAAAATCTAAGACCATCCATCATTGCGAAGGCATCAGATTTCAAGAGTATGTGTCTCGGAAACACGGACAAGTCCAAAGATATGCCTTTAATTTTTCGAGTTCCCTGTTAAACAAGAATAAAGAATAAACAAACAATAATACAATCTACTCAAACACAATATCAACTTTTGAGCAAATACATGAACGATAGTTAATGGTTGTAGCTTTAACCTTATTTTCCTTCAATACTTGAACGGCATCACAATGATATAACCTGCTACGTTCGCCAGGAAAATCAGATTCTGCACGAACAATGTTAAATGCCATTTCTTGTAGTAAATCATGCATTTCTAGCTTGTAGTCATCAGTTACAGTTATGAGACACTTATCAATGAGCTTGCTTATATCGAACTCCACAGGCCGACCATATAAGCCATCTAACATTCTTGTTGCTTCGTCTAGCTTCAATATTTCGTATGGCTTCATATCTATAAAGAAATGTGCTATGTCAAGAAATATGGATTTTTGTTCTGAATCCAACCCATCGTAACTAATTCTCAACGCGCTTTCGATTTCAGGTTGCTGATCTAGTTTAGTCAATGCACTGCGCCATTCTTCGATGCTTTTACCTTCGAGAGAGGAACCCAAAACTTTAAGAGCCAACGGATTGCCTTGTACATGCCATGCAATCTGTTCTATCAAGTGTCTCTGATCAATTGTGGGGATGCAATTCTTCAAGGCTTTTGAGCGAAAGAGTTGAATAGCGTCTTCATCGGTCAACCCCTTAACCTCGTATGTTTCATTAACTACATTCTTGAGCACTTGTCTGTCCCTACTTGTTATGAGAACTTTACTGAATGGACCAAATGAACTGTTTCGTTCATCAAGCAAATCTCTCCATTCTTCCAAACACATTAAATTATCCACATTATCCAGAACAATTAAACCCCTTATACGACGAAGTCTATCCCTCACAAAAGAATCTCGAAAAGTCAAGTAGCCCATGGTGTTCAGGGTTTCTGGGCCAAGCAGCCATGAAAGAAAGCTTCTTCGCAAATCAGATTGTTGCCTAAAGTTTGAAAAAAAGATTCCTTCAAATCGAGAACGAACCTTGGTGCACACAAATTGAGCAATCGTTGTTTTACCGATACCACCCATTCCCCATATCCCTACAATGAGAACATCTGGAGACTCCATATTTAACAAAGACTCAACTTTGCTAACATGAACATCAATTCCAAATAGACCCGTCATTGAGTAACTTGAAGACAGGGCATGTAATTTGTTCAAAACATCTCCAACGATTTTCTCAATAAATTCAGACTCCAGCCTGACAAACAAGAAGAAACATATAAACATACTCACTCCGTAGTAGCAGGCACATAGGAGTAATTGAGCATCATTATTGGAAATGGATACAGCTAATCAATCCTTGAAACTGGAAACTACATGTAATCGGTGTTTATCTAAGAAAATCAATGAAATGCAAATGCATATGATATTGTTTTCTCATATCATCTTATCATATAGAATCATCTCAATCAATATTATTTTTTAATATAGCATTATCCTTTTCACCTCAAATAAATAGAATATTCTTTAAGGACAGAAGAAAACATTGACTGTCCTCGTAAAATTTAAAGTAAGGATTCCCAAGAATCTACTTTTTATCTCCAACTCAGGTATTCAAAATATAGTAATGATTATTTTTTAAAATAAATTAAAATAATATATTTTTTAAAAATTATTATTTTTTATATAAATATATTAAAATAATCTAAAAACACTAAAGACAATAATTTAAAATAAAAAAAATTATTTAAAAAAAATAATTTAAAAAATATTTTGAAACACAAAAACAAACAACCACTTAATATCAATATAAACCTTAATATCTATAAGAGCATTTGACTACAAATAATTATTTATTTATTTTTTAAAAAAATTATTTTTAATATAAACATATTAAAATAATATAAAAACACTAAAAAAATTAATTTAAAAATTTAAATTTCCTAAGAATGTTTAAAAACACAAAAACAAACAATCACTTAACATTTATACAAACATTTCGCTGCAAATAATATTTTTTATTTTTAAAAATATATTTTTAATATAAACACATCAAAATAATCTAAAAACACTAAAAATTAATTTTAAAAAAAATAATTTTTTTAAAAAAACATTTTAAAACACAAAAACAAACAACCATTTAATATTTATACATACATTTTTCAAAATCAAATAAAATAAATATGAATTCACAGAGCTCATCATTCTCAATAATTTTAAATTAAATTTCAAATCCTCAACAAATGAACAAATATTTTCTCATGGGATATATTTCAAGAGCTTACCCAGAATTCCCTAAGCCCCATCCAGATAGATTGGCTGCATCCGTCAAAGCGTCTCTGAAGCTCTGCACTTCCTCCAACGTCAGAGCTTTATTCCTTATAAGTGTAGCAAATGCATCCCCAAAGCTTCCTGTTTGATGTCTTACATGGGTTGGATCCACCTTGTAGAATACCGGAATAACTATCTGTACATTATTTCTTCTACGCTCGATAATCTTTGCAAGCTCCTCCAAGCACCATTTGGAAGATGCATAGTTTTCAGAAAAAACAATCAAAGAAAGCTTGGCCTCTTCAATTGTTCTCAGAAGTGATGCCGAGATCTCATCTCCTCTCACAAGCTGATTATCTATGAAAGTTAGGATGTGTTTCTGTTTCAAAGCAGTATGGAGGTGGCTGGTAAAACCAAAACGAGTGTCTTCTCCCCTGAAACTAAGGAAGACATCATATTTAATTACTTGTGGCTGGGCGGTGGTTAAGGTGGAAGGAGTAGATGGCGATGGAAACATTGGGGTTTCGTATGATGAATCTCCAGATATAAGCAAACACTTTGAAGAAACAAGACATCAAATCCAATAATGGAAATTTTCTTAGGCTTTACGTGTTTAAGACCCTGGCTTAGGCATATTTATAATGGGGGCATCAAATCCAAGAATTTTCTTAGAAGATTACAAGATTGCACATTGTTGATTTCCTGGAAATTCCCCAGTTACAAAGTGATTTGATAGGAAAAGGCATTTATACGTTGTTTTGTTTTTATGGTATTGACAGTGTTTTTATAAATTTTGATCTTTTTTATTTTTAAAAAATTATTTTTTTTATTATTGTAATTTACTGATATAAAAATAATTTTAAAAAATCAAAAGCATATAGATTCTTGTTTATCACATCACAGCTGTGATAGATAACTTTTTTCATATTTCAAATGTATTAACTGTTCCCTTAGCGGAGTAGCAGATCTTTTGTTATTTGATCGAGTGCAGTATAACCTTTTTAATGAAGTTTATTTGTTATTATCGTATTGATAGAGAATAAATTAATTTTTTAATATTTTATAATTATAATAGAATTATTTAAATATTCTTAAAAATAAAATAAAAATTAAAGTAGATGTTTCAGTCTTTTAATGTTTTAATAGCATAATAAAATGATTACATTATTTTTAAATACAAAATAATTAAAATTGATGTCCAAGTATTTTTTTAATATTTTTATCTTAGCTTTTTAGTTATAATTAATATGAATTATAGGTAATTTAATATGTTATCACTTATAATTATAATTAGAGGCAAATGTATAATTATAATATGGGGTTATCAAATTCAAGTATTTTCTCAGGACATTACAGAGGGTGCACACTGTTGAATCCATAAATTTCTTATGTACAAAAAGCTTGAGGTCTTGTTATTTGTTTCCTGTGACTTGGACGGAAAGGGTATTTATGCTTTGTTTGTCTTTGCAGTATAAACCATGTTTTTATAATTTTTTTTATTTCAGATTAATTTTTTTTAGTTATGTTAGCTTGTTTTGATGTATTAGTATAAAAAATATTTTTTAAAAAATAAATATAAAAAATTATCTTAATATATTTTCAATCAAAAAATACTTTATAAAATTATTACCAAACTCGTAATCACTCTCTATATATTAGGTCCAAATGTTTGCGCGCGGTGAGGCTTTTTTTGCCTTGGCTGGTTTTTAATATATTTTTTCATTTTTTAAAATTTATTTTTAATATCACACATCAAAATTATATAATAACATGAAAAAAAAATTAATTTAAAATAAAAAATAAAAAATAAAATCCACATATTTTCTGGAGACGTTACAAGGGTTCGCATTATTTACTATGTGGGAATTTCCTGTGTACAAAAGACTTTAATGTCTTCGATCCAAGAATTTGCTGGCACTTTGTAATTTGTTGACTTCACATTATATTATACTGACGAGTTGAAATACCCGTGTGCTGCTGCGGTTTTATAAAACAAATATACTTGATAGTGTTATAATTGTAAACCACCACTAAATAAATAATAGAAACTAAAGGTATAATGAAGCAAATATTTCATGACGGAAAAAAAAGTTGTGTTGGTGATCAAAAACTTAGAGACTGAATAAAATGATTTGCAACAATCTACAATGTTTTGTGAGGAAAAATATAATGTTTTTGTCACATGATTTAGCTTTTTTGTTAATAAAAAAGCAAAAAAAATAAAATTACAAAGCTAAATTCTCTACCAACTTAATATATATAAAAAAAACCTACAAAGATAATTTTGCAAGGAAAAAAACCCATGAAAAAAAACATTGTAGCAATTGACAATATTTTGTACTAATATATCAAAAATAGTGTTTTCCCCAATAAAATAAAATAAAAAACCATTTAGAGAAATATTGTAGCAATCCACAATGTTTTGTGAAAAAAACTATAACGCTTTCCTCATATGATTTAGCTTTATTGTAATTATAATTTTTAATCAACTCAATATTAAAAAAAATCAAAAAAGATAATTTTGGAAAACAATCATATGGGAAAACACTGCAACAATTCACGGTGTTTTAAAGAAAAAAAATTATAAAACTAAATTCTTAATTAGGTCAATATTAAAAAAAAATCGACAGGGACAATTTTAGAAAAAGAAATAACAAAAAATACACCAAAAAAGAGGGAAAAATCATGTTGGAAACATTGTAGCAATTCACAATGTTTTATGATGAAAGCTACAGTGCTTCCCCACATGATTTAGTTTTATTTATAATGACTTGTAATTGTAATTTTAAAACAACTTAATATTAAAAAAATAAAATTGACAAAGATAATCTGGAAAAAATTATAAGAAAGAAAAACCATGTGAAGAGACACTGTAGCAATCCACAATGTTTTGTGAGGAAAGATACAGTGCTTTCCCCACATGATTAAGCTTTATTACAAAGTTAAATTCTAACCAACTCAATATGAAGAAAAAAAAATTAACGAAGACAATTTTGAAAAAAAATATTACAAAAAAAGAAAATACAAAAGAAATTGGAAAAAAACCACGCGAGGAAAAACTGTATCAATCCATAATGTTTTGTGAGGGAAAACTTGTATTTACTTATAATTGCAATTGTTAACCAGCTTAATATTTAAAAAATAAAATTAACAAAGATAATTTTAGGGAAAAACATAACAAAGCAAAAAAAAACTATGTGAAAAAAAACATTGTAGCATCCACAATAATTTGTAAAGAAAGTACAGTGCTTTCCTCACATATTGTAACTATAATTTTTAACTAGCTTAATATTAAAAAATAAAATAAAAAAGTTTAATTTTAGAGAAAAAAAAACCGTGTGGAGAAATAATGTAGCAATCAACAATTTTTAAGAAAAAAAATTACAAAACTAAATTCTTAATTAGCTCAATATTAAAAAAATCGACAAACATAATTTTTAAAAATAAAAAAATAAAATAGAAAAACTATGTAAAAAAATTACCGTAGCAATCCACAATATTTTAAAGAAAAAAATTTCAAAATAAAATTTTTAATCAGTTAAATATTTAAAAAGTAAAATTAATTCAAAATTACACACAATCTATTCAAATAAATCCGTAGATGCCTTTTCCTTTTTCCTTTTATATATATTTATTTATTGTGAAGAAGAAGAAGAAAAAGAAGTCGTCTTGAACTTGAAGGATGAAGGAGAGAGGAAGGGACGGGGGATGGGCCAATCCTCTTCTTCAGATTGACGGGGACGGCGACTTGACCTTAAGTACTCTTCCTGGCGAGTGATAGGGCAGCGTGTTCGGGAAGCTGAGTTTAGAAATTATGTGTTTCTTTTTACATGCTTCCTTCCAGCTCATTGCACACAATCTATTCAAATAAATCGGCAGATGCCTTTTCCTTTTTCCTTTTAAAGGGATCACCGACCGTCGGTGTTGTTGGAACATAAACAATTGAACATTGGAAGAAATAAATAATTTCCCCATGCTTAAATTACGGCTACTATTCTTTTCAACTCCGGCCAGACATGACAGGGCTTTAGTAAAATGCCTTTTTTCTTCTTCTTCCTCTGTCTTTTGGAGAAAAGATGGAGAAGTTTATTAAAATTAATGGATGCCTTTTCGAAATTACGTTTCCTTTTTCCTTCTATATATATATACAAGGATATATATTATATACTACGCTAGAGTGGGATTGTGACATTTCTGTATGATGTATCTTTGTTGGTGTGTATATATATACCAACATAATTGGTTCTGTTTACTGCTTTAGGCAACATAATTGGCATGCAGCCATGTAATTATAGTTATTTCCTCTTTTTACACGCTTCCTTCCAGTTCATTACACACAATCTATTTAACAGATGCCTTTTCCTTTTTCCTTATATATATATATATATGCTGTTTGTCTTTTTGGTATAAATAATGTTTTTATATATAAAAAAAAATTAATATTTATATGTACTAATATCATAAATAGTTTTTAAAAAATTAAAAATATTATATTATTTTTTTAATAAAAAAAATAAGAACTACCTACTACACTTACAGAAGAAACATTCCATGTATTGAGTCCAAGTGTTCGCGCGTGTCGAGGACCTTTTTTTGCCTCCCAATAATTAGTGTTATTTGTATTATAACTTTTTTAATATTTCAAATGGATTAGCTATTCCCTTGGCTTGGCGTATTAGCAATTTAGCAGTTTTAGGATCTTTTGTTATTTTCTCTTCAACTTTTTTTATTATATATTTTCTTTACACAGTAAACACTTATGTCCCGCGTCATTCTTTTAAGTATATTAACTTGTGTATCGGCATGCGATTCACAGCAGGGTTAATATTAATCTTTTTAAAATTAAAATAGCAATCATGTCAGCCTAAACATTTTGCATCTAGAATAGTAAAAAGTCTAGAATAATATATATATATTGTGAAGAAGAAGAAGAAGAAGAAGTCTTGAAGGAGAGAGGAAGGGACGGGGGATGGGGCCAATCCTCTTCTTGATGCTCGGGCAATAATAACCATGTTGATGGGGACGACGACGACTTGACCTTTAGTCTTTCCGGCTAGTGCGCGCTTGGGCAGCGTGTTCGGGAATCTGAGCTGTCTTGACATTACGTGTTTTCTGGAAATTACGTTTTTCTTGTCTAAACGGTGGCTTTAGATAATGTTCATACTTCATATTTATAGGAGATAAATCAAATTTTAAACGTTCTGAAGCACTTAGGAATGATTTAAATATTGTTAAAAGTAAAATTTTAAAACTAAGGATTCATGGGTGTTTCTATTTTTTAATATTTTGATAGCATAGTAAAATGAATATATTATTTTTAAAAATTTTAAATTGAAGTACCTTCTCTGGATATTATAAAAAATATTATTTTGATGTATTTTTAATTAAAAAATAATTACAAAATTTTTACCATCATATTATATTATAATGGTGATGATTATTTGATTGAAAAGAATTGAACTTGTTAGATATTATGGTAACAATTGTTTTTAAAGTGTTTCTTTTAAAATTATATTATATTAAAATAATATTTTTTATTTTTAAAATTTTATTTTTAATATCAACACATCACAATAATATAAAACTAAAAAAATAATAATTTAAAATAAAAAAAATAAAAAAACTCAAATCCAAATATTTTCTTAGTACATTACAGATGCTTCACATTATTGACTTCCTAGAAATTTTCATTAACCACAAAAGGCTTGTTATGATTATTATTATTTTGTAATTTGGCAGGGAAAAAAAAGAGAGTGAAGAATCTGTTAATGGCAAGACTTTGAACAGCAAGTCTTCCATCCAAGTGCTTGCGCGTAAAAGGGAAGAAACAAAAAGTGTTTACGCGTAAACTTTGTTACCTTTCACATTATATTATAATTTGGTAGGGAGGGGCATGATTATTATGAGCTAGTTTATTCAATGCACTCTTCGATGCTTTTATCATAAAGAGAGGAACCCAAAACTTTAAGAGCCAACGGATTGCCTTGTACATGCCTTACAATCTGTGCTATCAAGTGTCTGTGATCAATTGTGGGGATGCAATTCTTCAAGGCTTTTGAGCTAAAGAGTTAAAAGCTTCTTCATCATTCAATCCCTCAACCTCATATGTGATATATTATCATGGTCAATTTGTCATATTAAATGAGAACAAATTAGTTTTTAAACATTTTAAAAACGAAGTAAAATAGTTTAAATATCCTTAAAAGTAAAATTTTTAAAACTAGGATCCATGGGTATTTCAGTCTTTTAATGTTTTGATAGTACAATGAAATTACTATATTGTTCTTAAAAGCAAAAAAATTAAAATTGATATTTAGGGGTTTTTTTTTGTATCTTCACCATGGCTTTTTAGTTATAATCAATGTAAATTAGGGGCAATATAGTTATAAATATGATTAAAAAATTAAAAAATGGTTAAGGTGTGCGTTTGGGAAGCGTCTATACTTTTTGGACAGCGCGCGCAACATTTCTCAGTAGGCAAACACTACCTTTTGTGACAACATTGGAAGCATCACAACATCCATAATAACGTAGTGATTGGGCTACAATACACTTTTTTTCTTTTCCTCCCTCTTTTCTCTCTCCTAGCCTCGAGTTTCATGTCATCACTTTTAAAAATTAAATGTGTTATGTTCAATTTGTATTTGTATTCATTTTGTTCTCATTATTTTAATCATTACTTGTTTTGTTTTTAATGCTTTTTTAAAGTTGATTTTTTTTCAATTTTATCTTTTGACATTTTATTTTATTTAGTTTTTTTTATTCAATTTGGTTCTCGTTCTTTTAATTGCTATTTTTTTGTTTTTTTTTTATCATTTTTCTTGATATATTTTTTTTATTTCATCCATTGTAATTTTATTTCATTTTATTTTTTATGCAATTTGCTACTCATTCATTTGATTGCTTTTTTTTTTTCTTGATTTATTTTATTTCTCAATTTAGTCCCTCATTATTTTATTTCATTTTATTTTTATACAAAATATGGTTCTCATTCTTTTAATTGCTTTTGTTTTTTTGTTTTTTAATCTTGAATGATTATGAATTTTGCTTTGTCACTTTTTCGTGTTTGTTTTGATAATCTTGGTCTCATTACCTACGTCACGGGTTTTAAATATTAACCTGATTTAACCTTGATTTTTTTTAGGTTTTTTTTTATAAATTAATTTTTTTTAATTTCATTGTTCGACATTAGGTTATTGGACCTTGAAATTCATGTTATTCCAATCTCATATTTCAAATCACGAGTTAATCAAGTTAACCCGGATTGACTTGGTTTTTTTTTTTTTTAGTTTTGTCTTTCATCATTTAGTTCGTTCGATAGTTGGTTTCCATTGTTTTTGTCAATTTGTTCTATATGAAGTTATCTCTGTCTCATAACTAAGTCATGAATTTAGCATACTGACTCGAGTTAGGATTTTTTATTCTTTTTTAAAATTATTTTGTTTTAGTTTGTCCTTTAATGTTTGATTTTCTGGTAATTGAACTTTAATTTTTTTTTAATGAGGTTATCTCATTCTCTTTCAATTTTACTTTGTTATCAAATAAAATCGTTGACACTTTTCAAGAATACATAGAGGGTATATTTTTATAATATTAACAAATGTTCTTTTTTATTATTAGTCTTCGGTGACTTTTTTTTTTATATATTATTAGTTTTTTTAATCATATTATTAAATTAATTGAGATTATTGAAAGCATTCAAATCTATAATTCAAGTCGCAAATTGTTTTGTTTGTTTTTTTAAATACTATTATTGTTTGAGTTTTTTTTTATCTTAAAAATAATTTGACTCGGCTCACAACTTAGCACGAGCCATTTATCTAGTTGGATGCTAAATGAGATGCTTGCAACTTATAGCACATTATAAGCATATTGGTTAACAATGTTTTATTTATTTATCATTTTAATCAAATAATTTTTTGAATTAACTAAGTTCATAATATTTTTAATGTGGTCTTTTTGTCACGATATCAATATTTTTCTATTTATATTGTAATCATACAATATTATGTAATCTCATTAAAATAATAAATATTTTAATTGTATCAATAATTTATTTATTGGTTTAAATTAATTATAAAATCATTTTCAGTCTTTATATAGATTACTTACCATGAAAAAACTAGTTTTTCTTAAAATAAATTATTTTACTTTTTTTGCAGGCATATATTAATTTTAATTTAAAATATTTCATCTATAAAAAATAATTTAATTTTTAGGGTACTTTTAATAATAAAAAAAAAAACCATATTTGAAAATGGAAAATTCAATAAATTTCTTGATCTGAGTAGTAAAAAAAGAAGAAGGTATATCTAAAAAAAAAAAAGATTAAAGTGTATGCATTAACATTTGATCTCCTGCCTAAAATAGATGTTTAGCAATTAAGAATCAAAAGCTAAACATGTTTATCTTGCTAAACCTCTAGCATTACCCACCACACCTTAAACTCCAATCTCCAGGTTAAACTTAAATACTAGGATAAATTTTTATTACCCCAAATACCAGAAACACAAACATAACAAAAAACAAGGAGTGAAAGCATATAACTTATAGAAGTAATACAACATAAATTGAACGTGAGTATGGTTGACAGTGTGATAGCGGTTGTTTTTCAAATAACTTTTCGTGCCAAAATGCATGTCAATAATGTTTTTTTTATTTTTTTAAAAAATTATTTTTGATATCAGCACATCAAAACAATCCAAAATATACAAACCATATTAAATTTTAACAAAAAAAAAATTGAATTTCTTGGAAACAAACGGTGTCGTAATAAGAAAAAGAAAAAAACTTACTTCACAAGGTCAACATTAAGACCCAATCTTCTAGCATCGCCCTTGGCTACCAAAAAGAAAAAGCAAAAATATAAAAATAATTAAGCAACTTCCAATAATCAAGCCACTGCAAAAGCTAAGCTCACTAATCAACATATATATATATATATATATATATATATCTTCCCCTAACAGCAAAGCTAAAAATTAAGCATGATTAGTGCTTCAGTGACGAAAAGGAACGAACTTTGTTTTGTTTCTGGGTTTATGGACCGGATTTAGTCAGCATTACGACATAATCAAAAGGAAGGAGTGAAGCTTTGGTTACCGGAATGAACTAAATACTGTTATTTTACTTGATGATATATAGGCAATAGTATTAGTCCTATCAATAATGTTGGTCTAAACCCAAAAAATTATAACTAAAATTTATTTTTCCCTATACCTAATGGTTTGGCTCCAATTTTTTTTCTTTTTCTTTTTTTCTCTTTTTTTTTATCTCTCCTAGCCTCGGGTTTCATATCAGCTCTTTCAAAAAAATTCAATGTGCCATGTTAAGTTTGTATTTGTATCAATTATGTTCTCATTCTTTTAATTACTATTTGCTTTGCTTTCAATGCTTCTTAAAGTTATTTTTTTATTTCATCCCTTAACATTTTATTTCACTTGATTTTTGTATTCAATTTGGTACTCATTATTTTAATTTGTTTTTCAATTTCATTCATCTACATTTTGCTTAATTTAATTTTCTTATCCAATTTGATACTCATTCTTTTGATTACTATTTTTTTTTTCTTGATTTATTTTAATTTTTAATTTAGTCCCTTATTATTTTATTTTTATTTCAAATTTTTTCTTCAATCTTTTGATTGCTATTTGTTTTGTTTTTTTAATCTTGAATGATTAAGAATATTGCTTTGTGATTTTTTTTGTACTTACCTTTTATGGGGTAATACCGGTTTCATTATTTAGGTCACGTGTTTAGAATATTAGTCATATTTAACTTCGATCTTTTTTTAGATTTTTTTTTAAATTGAAATTTTTTCAATCTTATCATTTGATATTATTAGGTTATTGGGCCATGATCTTCGTATTTTTTTTTCTTTTTATAGGGTTATCCTGATCTCATAACTTATGGTCACGAGTTAGTCAAATTAACCTGGATTGACTTGATTTTTTTAAAATGTTTTTTTAATTGATTATTTTTTTAATTTTTGTTTTTCATCATTTAGTTTGCTTGAGAGTTAACCTCCTTTGTTTTATTCAATTTTTTCTATACATAGTTATCCTAGTCTCATGACATAAGCATGAATTTAACATGCCGGCTCGAGTTAGGTTGTTTTTAACACTATTTTTTATTTAATATGTCATTCAATGGTTGATTTGTTGGTAATTGAATTTCAAAATTTTATTTTATTTATTTTTAAATGAGGTTAACTTGTACTCATTTAATTTTTACTTTGTCATCAAATAAGATCAGAGAAACCTTTAAAAAATATTTAAATGATATATTTTCATAATATTATTAAGTGTACAAAGTGATTTGGAGGAAAAGGGAATTTAGTTGGTGTTTCTCTTTTTTGTATTGACAGTGTTTTTATAAATTTTTAAAAAAAATTATTTGACATTTTTAAAAAAAAATTTAATGTGGTAATATAAAAAATATTAAAAAAAACAAAAAAAACATTATCTTTTTATATATATTTTTTTAAAAAAACAATTATTACTGTAATTAGAAGAAACATATATTCTCGTGTATCATCATATCGCAACTGTGATGGATAATTTTTTTAATATTTCAAATGGATTAACTGTTCCCTTAGCGTATTAGCAGCTTTAGGATCTTTTGTATTTTCTCTTCAATTTTTTTTATTATTATACAAACACTTATGTCCCACATTGTTGACTTCCTGGGAATTTCCCATGTACAAAAGGATTCATGTCTCGTTAATTATCAAGACAAGACAAAAGAATGACGGGCAATAATTCTCAGTGTGAAGAAGAAGAAGAAGTCGTCTGGAAGGAGAGAGGAAGGGACCAATCCTCTTCTTCATGCTCCTGCAATAATTGCTATATTGACTTAAACTAAGTATAGATGTGACTTTTTTTTGAAATGTTTTTATTTTAAAATAAATTAAAATATTGTTTTTTATTTTTTATTTTTTTTTAAAATCATTAGATGAAAAAAATCCAAAATATATAAAAAATATTAATTTTTTTAAAAAATATATATATTTTTTAAAAACATGGTACTTTTTCAGACGGTGTCGGCAGATACAGATGCCTTTTTCTTTTCCCTTTTTTATCGGCAGATATCTTTTCCTTTTAGATGCCTTTTCCCTTTTCCTTTACATATATAAAGGAAAAAAGAAACACGTAATTTCAAGGAAGACTTAAGGTCAAGTCGTCGTCCCCACCAATATGACTATTATTGCCCGAGCATCAAGAAAGAGGATTGGCCCATGCTTTGGCAATTTGGCAACTTGATAGAATGTTTTTGAATTTTGACCCATTTTCATGATGTGAGCTTGCATCTCATTTCTGGCCTCCATCCAACCTTATGCGAAAAAACGAAAGAGGAAAGAAATACTCGTTCTTAAAATCTTGATCCAATGACCTTAGTTTGGACTAGATTTAAATTAAAATAGATGAAAATTAACCCACAAAACTACTAAAATTAAGAACTATGAACATATTTTTGAGAATTTAACTGATGACAGAATAAACCATGAACAATCAGTGCTATCAATGGTCATATTAAACTACATATACATCAAAAAATAAAATTACAAATGCATTATCCCACAAGTCTTGAGTAACAAAGTTATCTACACATACCATGCATTGATGATATGAGAACCTGAAAATAAACCCAATAAGCCTTCAAAGTCCAGGTCTTTAAAATTAAAAAAAAAAAAAAATCTTCATGTTAACTGAGCATATGAAAATAATAAGAGTAGGGTGAGAAGAAGAGGGAACCTGCTAAGGGGTCGTAGAAACCAACAGCTTGAAGGTGTTTGTCATCTCTTAGAGTATGGCTATCATCAGCAATAATTATGTAAAATGCCCTGTTTTTGTATCCTAGACCTGCTAAATGAATCTTCACCGCCATTTTCTCTATTAAAATAAATATTTTAGTATTGGATTGTGACTGATTTTAAAAGCTTTTTTATTATCATATAAAACCAATGATATAAATTCATGTTTTCGATATTTTTTTCCTTTTCGTTTTCGTTGCTTTCCTCACATTCTTCTTGCCAAGCAAGCTTGAACTTGGTTTTCAGAGTGAGAGAAGACCTTATAATTACAATTTATTGCTATCATTGGCCTCAGTTAGGTATACTCTTATTTGTTACAGTGCTTTGGTCAATGGTTCTTTAACACACATAGATATTGATTTCTAAGCTGATAATGTTCAAAACAAACTTCATACTTTTCTGATATTTTACAAGTACTTAGATCCTTTGATGTATTCCATAAAAATGATGTGCATTCGACCATTAAGCTAGATCCCCTTTGTCTATTTTGCATGTGTCCTGCTAAAATTTTTATGTCATTGCTAAATTTAGTTTAATGAATCTTGAGTTTCTCGAATCCAAGAATTTTCTCAGTACATTACAGTGGGTGCACATTGTTCTGCACATGGTTGTCTTCCTAAAATTTCCGATGTACAAAGTCATGGGGTAGAAAAGGGTATTTAGATGCTGTTTGTCTCTTTGGTATAAATAGTGGTTTTCTTAATTTTGAATTTTATTTCTTTTTTAAAATATTTTAAATATTTTTATGTACTAATTTGAAAAATAATTTTTTAAAAATAAAAAATATTATAATATTTTTTGTAATAATAAAAAAAAAGAGCTACCTACTACACTTACAGAAGAAACATTCCATGTATTCACTCCAAGTGTTTGCGGGAATTTTTTTGGCCTCTCAATAATTAGTGTTATTGGTATTATAACTTTTTTAATATTTCAAAAGGATTAGCTATTCCCTTTGGCTTGGCGTATTAGCAGCTTTAGGATCTTTTGTTGTTTTCTCTTCAACTTTTTTATTATATATTTTCTTTAAACAGTAAACACTTCTGTCCCGCATCATTCTTTAAGTATATTAACTAGTATATCGGCATGCGATTCACTACAGGGTTAATATTAATTTTTTAAAAAATTAAAAAATATTACAAGTGTTTAGCAATATCTAAGTGTTCCTGGAAATTACGTATTTATTGTATTTGTTTTTTAAGGAACGGTTGCTTTGATATTTTTTTTCAAAATAAAAATAATATTTTAATATATTTTTGAAAAAAAAATATTTCAAAAAATAATTATTACTATACTCCTAAATACCCTCTAATTATTATATAAGACCTGAAAATTAACCCAATTTAAATCATTATATATCAAGATACATTTTATTAAAATTATGAAATGACCATTTTACTATTCTAAGACAATTATTTGATCCAGAGCAATATAACCTTTTTAATAAGGTCTATTTATCATTATCATATTGATCGAAAATAAATTAATTTTTTAATATTTTATAATTATAATAAAATGATTTATATACTTTTAATAAAGAAGAAGTAGAATCCATGGGTGTTACATTCTTTTAATATTTTGATAGCATAATAAAATGATTTCATTACTTTTAAATACAAAAAAAATTTAAATTGATTTCCAATTATTTTTTTAATATTTTTATCATAGCTTTTTAGTTATAATTAATATAAATTAGAGGCAATTTAATTTTTTATCATTTATAATTATAATATGAGGGTTATCAAATTCAAGTATTTTCTCAGGACATTACAGAGGGTGTACGCTGGTGACACTATAAATTTCTTATGTACAAAAAGCTTGAGGTCTTGTTATTTGTTTTTCTGTGACTTGGAAGGAAAGGGTATTTATGCTATGTATGTCTTTGCAGTATAAACCATGTTTTTATAATGCTTTTTTTTTATTTGAGATTAATTTTTTTTAGTTGTTTTGGTTTGTTTTGAAGTGTTAGTATTAAAAATAATTCTTTAGAAATAATAAAAAAACATTATCTTAATGTAATTTCAATTGAAAAACACTTTAAAAAACTACTACCAAACTTGCAAACACTCTCCATATATTTGGTCCAAGTGTTTGCGCATGCTGAGGATTTTTTTGCCTACATATTATATTATGATGGTTATATTAATTTGATTGAGAATAAATTGTTATAAATTAATTTGATATTGTAGTAATAATTATTTTTTAAAATATTTTTATTTAGAAATGTATCAAAATAATATATTTTTTATTTTTTAAAATTTATTTTTAATATCAACATATTAAAATTATATAAAAATATAAAAAAATTAATTTAAAATAAAAAATAAAATCCATGTATTTTCTGGGGAAGTTACAAGGGTGCCCGTTATTTACTACGTGGGAATTTCCCGTGTACAAAAGGCTTTAATGTCTTCGATCCAAGTGTTTGCTGTTACCGTGTGATTTGTTGACTTCACATCATATTCTAATGGTTATGATGATTTCATTGGGAAAAACTTGTTACTCTGCCTAAAAAACCTTGTTAAAAAAACTTGTTAAAAAAACTGCTATTTTAAACTACGATTTTAATATAAAAGCGATTCAAAATCACAATCGTGGTTCTGTTTACTGCTTTTGGCAATATAATTGGCATGCAGCCATGTAATTATAATTACTTCTTCTTTCTACATGCTTTCTTCCACCTCATTACACACAATCTATTCAAATAAATCGGCAGATCCGCAGATGCCTTTTCCCTTTTCCTTTTATATATATTTATTTATTGTGAAGAAGAAGAGAAGAAGAGGTCGCCTTGAAGGAGAGAGGAAGGGACGGGGGATGGGGCCAATCCTCTTCTACATATTGACGGGACGACGACTTAACCTTAAGTGCGCTTCCTGGCGAGTGCTTGGGCAGCGTGTTCGGGAAGCTGAGTTTGGAAATTACGTGTTTCTCATCAACAGTGCTATGACTGTTGATAACGACAACTGGTGATTTTGGGCCTGCTTTGGCAACTTGATAGAATGTTTTTGACCCTCACCATTTTCATGATGTGATCTTGCATCTCATTTTACGCCTACATCCAACCTTAAGCGGAAAAACGTAAGAGGAAAGAAATACTCTTTCTTAAAACCTTAGTTCTGACTAGAACTATGAACATATTTTGAGAATTCAACTGATGACAGAATGAACTATGAACAATCAATGCTATCAATGGTCATATACATAAGAAAATAAAATTACAAATGCATTGCCCCCACAAAGTTTAAGTCTTGAATAACAAAGTCATCTATACATACCATGCAATGATAATATAAGAACCTGAAAATATACACACTAAGCTTTCAAAGTTCAGGTCTTTAAAATTAGAAAACAATGTCTTCATGTGAACTCAGCATATGAAAATAATAAGAGAAGCGTAAGAAGAAGAAGAGGGAACCTGCTAAGTGGTCGTAGAAATCAACAACTTAAAGGTGTTTGCCATCTCTTGGAGTATGGCTATCAGCAGCAACAATTCTGTAAAATGCCCTGTTTTTGCATCCCAGCTTAGCTAAACGAATCTTCACCGCCATTTTCTCTACTAAAATAAATATTTTTTATAGTGATTTGGTCAATGTTTCTTTCATACACATAGATGTTGATTTCTAAACTGATAATGATAAAAAAAAAAAAAAAACCTTCACACTTTTCTGATATTGTACCAGTACTCGGATCCTTTGATGTATTCCATAAAAATGGCATGCATTCGACCATTAAGCTAGATCCCCTTTGATGGAAAGTTTTTCTAATTATTGGTTTCTCACACTCCACCAGACTATTTTTCGGCTGGTTGCTTCTTACAATGGCCCCATAAATCTTTTGTCCTTCATTTATTTATGGTGTAATTTGGTAAATCATAATGGAAACTTAGATTCTGCACGAACAATGCTAAATGCCATTTCTAGTATGCTATGAGAAGTAGTTATGAGACACTTATCAATGAGCGTGCTTATATCGATAATCACAGGCTGACAATACAAGCCATCTAATACTCTTGTAGCTTGGTTCTGCTCAAATCTTCTGAAGAAATGTGCTATATCAAGAAATATGGATTGTTGTTCTTGATCCAACCCATTGTAACCAATTCTTCATGTATTTTTGATTCGAGGGTTCTGAGCTAGTTTATTCAATGCACTGCGCCATTCTTCGATGCTTTTACCATAGAGAGAGGAACCCAAAACTATAAGAGCCAACGGATTGCCTTGTACATGCCGTGCAATCTGTTCCATCCAGTGCATTTGATCAATTGTGGGGATGCAATTCTTCAAGGCTTTTGAGCTAAAGAGTTGGAGAGCTTCTTCATCGTTCAACCCCTCAACCTCGTATGTCTCATCCAGTGCATTACTAAGCACTTGCTTGTCCCTACTGGTTATGAGAACTTTACTGCCCGGACCAAATGAACTGTTTCGTCCATCAAGCAAATCTTTCCATTCTTCCAAAGGCATTAAATCATCCACATCATCCAGAAGAATAAAAACCTTTTTACGACGAAGTCTATCCCTCACAAAAGAATCTCGAAAACTCAAGGAGCCCGTGGTCAGAAATTCTTGGCCAAGCAGCTGTGAAAGAAAGCTTCTTTGCAAATCAGCCATGGAACCAGTTTTTAATTCTTGCCTAAAGTTTGCAAAAAAGATTCCTTCAAATCGAGAACAAACCTTATCGCACACAACTTGAGCAATTGTTGTCTTACCTATACCATCCATTCCCCAGATCCCTACAAGGAGAACATCTGCAGACTCCATATTTAACAAAGACTCAACTTTGTTAATATGAAAATCAATTCCAAATAAACCCGTAGTATGACTTGGAGACATGGCTTGCAATTTGTTCGAAACATCTCCAACGATTTTCTCAATAAATTCAGACTCCAGCCTGAAAAACAAGAAGAACACACATAATCGTTAGTCAAAATGGACCGGACAAGAAGAAACATATAAACATACTCACTCCTTAGTAGCTACATCTATACATAGTAGGCACGTACGAGTAATTGAGCATCATTATTGGCAATGGACAGTGCTAACATAACACATGAATCATAAACCTGGACAAGATTCTCTTACTGGGCCTCTCGAGAGAATGCATTTGAGTTCAGAAATCTACAGTTAATCAATCCTTGAAACTGGAAACTACTTGTAAGTGTATATATAAGAAAATCAATGAAATGCAAATGCATAAGATGTTTTCTCATATCATCATGTAATCATTTCAATTAAAAAAGTTTAATTTGTTAGGAGAAAATCTCAAAACCTATGATTTATATTATTTTTCAACGCATAATAATATTTTCACCTCAAATAAATAGACTATTAATGACCCAATTTCAAGTGAAACAATAGTAGAAAACATTGATTGTCCTAAAAAATTTCACACAAGGATTCCTAAGCATCTTCTTTCTGTCTCCTAAAACTTAAGATATGTACAATGTTGCGCTACAACGTTTTCAAAATAAAATAAAATAATTACGGATGCATAGAGCTCATCATTGTCAATAATTTTAAATTAAATTTCAAATGCTCAACAAAAGAACGAATATTTTCTCATGGGATATATTTCAAGAGCTTACTCAGAATTCCCTAAGGTCCATCCAGATAGAGTGGCTGTATCCTTCAAAGCGTCTCTGAAGCTCTGCTCTTTGTCCATCGTCAAAGCTTTCTTCTTTATAAGTGTAGCAAATGCATCCCCAAAGCTTCCTGCTTGATTTCTTACATGGGATGGATCCACCTTGTAGAATACCGGAATAACTATCTGTCCATTATTTTTTCTACGGTCAAAAATATTTGCAAGCTCCTCCAAGCACCACTTGGAAGATGCATAGTTTTCAGAAAAAACAATCACAGAAAGCTTGGCCTCTTCAATTGTTCTCAGAAGTGATGCCGAGATCTCATCTCCTCTCACAAGCTGATAATCTATGAAAGTCAGGATTTGTTTCCGGTTCAAAGCGGCATAGAGGTGGCTGGTAAAATCAAAACGAGTGTCTTCGCCTCTGAAACTAAGGAAGACATCATATTTCATTCCTTGTGGCTGGGCGGTGGTTAAGGTGGAAGGAGTAGATGGCGATGGAGATAGATGATGGTTTCGTAAGATGAATCTCCAGATATAAACAAACAAAAAGATAGAGAGAAACAAGAAAAACACCGCCGTTGTTTTGTGGAGAAACAGTCGATGAAACAAGAGTAAGACTCTGGTGGCAGGGTAAGTATGTAGGGAGAGAACAGAAGCAACTCAAAGAAAAAAGATGTTGACTTCCTGGAAATTTCCGGTCTTGTTCATTGTTAATAATCTTTCGTTAAATAATGTTTTTATAGAGGAGGCTCGATCATTGGTTGATTTTCTTTGATAAGCACAACTTTGGTGGGCCATCTACGCGATTCGGGTTATCTTACATGATAATATCGGCATCCCTTCAATCAACCAACAAAGGAAAGAGCTCTATGGGATGAATTTGAAAAGATGGTAGGTTGGCAGAGGCGCAAGGGTTTCTCCACTAATGGAGGGAGACACATGTGAGGAGGGTAAAGCTAAGGGGCCTCTCCCTGTTTTGACAAACTACACTAGGACCCACCCCTCAATGGAGGGGTGATCTTTAATAATTTGAAGGGAAAGAATTAAAAGATTCTTTATTATTGCTTTTCTTGAACCTGAGCCTTATAGGTAAATTTCGGTAAAACTGAAATAATTGAAGGGAACTCTAAAGAAATTGAATAAAAGAAACGTTGCAAAGTAATAAAACCTAATCTAGAATTTCTGGGCAGTTTCGAGGTAGCCCGGGCCTCCTAGGTGAATGAGATTTGCTTCAAAGCAATTTCCTGCTCTCTACAGCCCCCTTCCTCCCCTATTTATTCTAATTCTTGATCCGTAGAAAATTGGGAATGACAGGTGGAATTGCCAACTGTATTTATCTAAATCTATTTTATTTAGACTCTTTTTCTTACTGAAAACGGTGTCGTTTGCCCCTTGGATTTATCCCCTGCCAGCTGTCAGCTGCATGATCTTCTTCATCTCAGCCCTCGACGTAAGTCTCTCACATTCGATCTTGATTGTACACGTACTCACTACCTTTTCTTGCTGCAGGTAGTCTTCTCCAACACGCCTTCCTCATTTCTTCATCGGCTTCAGCTTTGGATCTACTCTCTCGAAGCCGGACTGTTACAACACTCTCCCCCTTAAAAAACCTTGCCCTCAAGGTGAGGGTAAGAATCTTTTAACCATGTTTCTTCGACCCAAACGGCGTCTTCTTTGGGTTGTCCTTCCCACCTTAACAGAACTTCTTCCTTCGTCTCTCTTCGTGAAACTTGACTTGTTCGGTCAAGAATTTCTGCCGGTTCTGGTTGGGGTTGCTGCTTGGTTTCGATCATGGGTAGCTTCGGTTCGGGGATAATCTCCTTTCCGATCCACTTCTTCAACAGTGAGACGTGAAATGTGCTATGGATTCGAGTTTCCTTGGGGAGGTCTAGCTGGTAAGCCACTTCTCCCACTCTTTTTAAGATTTTGAATGGCCCGAAATACTTGTATGCTAACTTCACATTTTTGTTTTTTGGCATGCTGGTTTGTCGATATGGCTGGAGCCGAAGGTAAACCCATTCCCCTTCTTTAAATTGAGCTTCTTTTCTGCCTTTGTCTGCTTGTTTCTTTTGCCTCTCTTGAGCTTGAGCTAAGTTATGTTTGATGACTGCCATTTGTTCTGTCTTGTGTTGTAAATGATCTTCTGCTGCTTGATTTTTCGTTGAACCTGGGATGTAATCTGTGAGACTTGGGGGCGGGTAGCCGTAGGTTGCTTCAAACGGGGTGGATTTGAGGGATGAGTGATAGCTGGTATTGTAGCAATATTCGGCCATGGTTAGCCAATTGGACCAACCCTTCGGGTTGTCTCCCACATAGCACCTCAAATACCCTTCCAGTGTCTTGTTGGTTGCCTCTGTTTGCCCGTTGGTTTGGGGGTGGTATGCTGTAGACATCAGCAGCTTGACCCCTTGAAGTTGAAATAATTCTCCCTAAAATTTGCTAGTGAAGGTAGGATCTCGGTCTGATACTATGTCGTTTGGGAGCCCATGCAATTTCATTACATTTTGAGAGAACAAGTTGGCAATTTTGGTTGCACTGTAGGGGTGGGAAACGGGAATAAAATGGGCATATTTGGTAAACCTATCCACGACTACCATAATGACTGAATATTGATTAGATTTTGGTAGTCCTTCTATAAAATCCATAGATATGGATGACCATGGTTTAGTGGGTATAAGTAAGGGCTGTAAGAGCCCGGATGGTTTTTTGTTTTCCCCTTTGGCTCTCTGGCAGACTTCATATTGTTTTATATAGGTTTGTATGTCTGATTTCATCCCTACCCAAAAAAAGTCTCTCCTCGCTCGTTTTAGTGTTCTCTCAAACCCTGTATGTCCTGAGGGTGGACTGTCATGAATGTAATCCAGTATGTCATTTTTTATAGGGCTGGATTGGCTTATGTAGACTCTGTGTTTATAGTATAGAATTCCTCCCCTAAACTGATATTTTAAAGACCCTATGGTTTCTTGGTTGAGTTGTTGTGTGATAGTTTGAATTTCTGGATCATTTTTGTAACTCTCTTTTAACTGATCAGTCCAGTCAACAATTGGAGTAGAGATAGCCCATAGTGTACCTTTTTCTGTAGTATCCTCCTGCCTCGAAAGTGCATCAGCTACTAGGTTTTCCTTTCCTGCTCGAAACTCGACCATAAAGTCGTATCCAATCAATTTGGATAGCCATTTCTGCTGTGGGGGTGTTCCAACCCGCTGTTCTAACAGATATTTGAGGCTTTGTTGATCTGTTTTGATCTTAAAGGCTTGGCCCAATAAATAAGGCCTCCATTTCTGAACAGCTGTGACTAGTGCCAAAAATTCCTTTTCATATGTTGATAGTGATAGTTCTCTCCCTTTTAGACTTTTGCTGAAGTAGGATATGGGTCGGCCACCCTGCATTAACACGGCACCAAGTCCTATACCTGAGGCATCACATTCGATTATGAAGTTTTGGTTGAAATCTGGTAATGCTAGGACCGGTGGGGTTGACACTGCCTTTTTTAATTGCTCAAAGGCTTGGTCTGCTTCTGAATCCCATTTAAAAGCCCCCTTTTTCAGGAGTCTGGTTAAGGGGCCTGCGATTACTCCGTACCCTTTGATGAATCTGCGGTAGTAGCCTGTCAGCCCTAGGAACCCCCTTAGTGATTTGAGTGTGTTTGGCTTAGGCCACTTGATCATTGACTCTACCTTGCTGGGATCAGCATGCACTCCCTGCCCTGAGACTATATGCCCCAAATATTCGATTTCACTGCTTGCGAATTTACATTTGGACTGTTTGGCAAATAGCTTATGTCGAACTAGTGTCTCAAATACCATCCTTAGGTGTCTCTCATGCTCCTCCGCATTATGGCTGTAGACTAGGATGTCATCGAAGAAAACCAACACGAATTTTCTGAGATAGGGTCGAAAAATATCATTCATTAACCCTTGAAAAGTGGAAGGGGCATTTGTGAGGCTGAAGGGCATCACCAGGAATTCATAGTGTCCTTCGTGAGTCCTAAAGGCTGTTTTAGGGATATCTTCTTCCTTCATTCTGATCTGATGGAAGCTTGATCGGAGGTCTAGCTTGGAAAAAAATTGAGAACCATGTAGTTCATCTAGTAGCTCTTCCACAACTGGTATGGGAAATTTGTCCTTTACAGTCTCCTTGTTGAGGGCACGGTAGTCCACGCACATTCTCCAGGACCCATCGGCTTTCCTAACTAGTAGGACCGGTGATGAAAAAGGGCTTTGGCTGGGTCTTATAGTACCCAAGGCTAACAACTCCTTAATTAATTTTTCTATCTCAGATTTTTGGTAGTAGGGAAGTGCCTTCCTTCAATATTATGGAATGATCATGTGATCTGCTAGGTGGAATCCCTTTTGGCTCTTGAAATACTTCCATGAATTCTAGCAGCAATTTCTCAATCTGTTCTGGCAGTTTATTATAAGCTGATCCAAGCTCCCAAATTTACAGAATCAGTCCTTCTTCGACTCTCCTCAATTCTTGTAAGAAGGTTGGGCTTTAATCCACCTCTGATTTCTGCACTCCTATTCCCTGAACTAGGACCCTTCTTCCTTCCTTTTGGAATTCTATTTGTAAGGCTGAAAAGTCCCAAAGAATAGGTCCTAAACTTTTAAGCCACTGGATTCCTAGCACCATATCGCATCCTCCCAGTTGTATGACATAAGCTCTAGTGATAAACTGATCTCCTTGAATCATTAGTCTAATATCTGGACAGCTTCCCTCACTCCACAGCTTGGACCCATCGGCAATGTTTACACCAATAGGGTTGTGTTTGAGAACCTTTATTCCTGCTCTTCTTGCTACCCTTGAATGTACGAAATTATGTGTATTTCCTGTGTCAATTAGGGCCACGAAATTATGGCCACTCAGCTTCACGGATACCCTCATAGTTTTAGGATTGGGGTTTCCGATGATTGCATGGAGGGATATGCCGATTCCCTCCTTGCCCTCTTCCTGAGGGTCTCTTAGATCAATCAGGTCTTCAAGAATAAAACTTTTATCCTCCATCTCCTCCTCTAATTCCTCTATCAAGAATATTTTGGGTCCTCCACACCTATGGCCAGGTCCCCATTTACTGTCACATTTAAAGCAAAGCCCCTTGTCTCTCTTTTCCTTCATCTGTGCTGGAGTGAGTCTCTGTATCATCATTGGTTTAGTTTTAGCCCTGGGCTGAGAGGCTGTTGGGTTTCGGTTTTGGAACCCCATATTGCTAGGTCTCCAGGATTTCCTCATGATTGTCAGATTCTCTTCTTGCATTCTTGCCAACCCATAAGCAGCCACGAGATTCTAGGGGTTTAGCATTCTGACCCCCATTCTTATCTCCTCCTTTAATCCTCCTAGGAAGCAACTGAGCCGGTGAGAGTCAGACAGTCCTCTGACCCGGTTCGAAAGCATCTCAAATTGGGTTTTGTAGAGCTGTACAATTGTGGTTTGTTTGATGTTGATGAGGGCCTCCATAGGGTCATCATAAGAGGAGGTTCCAAAAAGGATTTGGAGGGCCTTAATGAAAGCCTCCCAACTGGTAAGAATTCCAGTGTCTTCTAATTCTTGATACCAGGTTATGGCCTTCCCTTCCATGTGAAAGCTGGCTATAAACAACCGGTGTTGTGCAGGAGTGCTGTGAAAATTAAAGAATTGGTTGGCCTTGTATACCCAGCCAATAGGATCATCCCCATTAAACCGGGGAAACTCTAATCGGATTGATTTGAGTTGAACTTGCTGAAATCCTTCCTGTGGTACTACTTCGTGCCTAGTATTTCCATTGACTGATTTGGTGGGAGAATTAGGGGGGAGCCCATGGGCCTTTTCCCGTGGGCCTTGGTCATCTGATCCATCCTGGTGGACATGTTCTTTAATTGCTGGACTATGTCCTCCAATATTTGCTGTTGATTCTGCTGGTTTTGTTGTTGTATCTCTTGTTGTTGTTTCATCCCTGAAACTGTTTCAATCAATTGGGAAACCCTCGTTCCTTCAGCCATCCGAAGATCGTGGCTCTGATACCACTTGTAATGATCTTTAATAATTTGAAGGGAAAGAATTAAAAGATTCTTTATTATTGCTTTTCTTGAACCTGAGCCTTACAGGTAAATTTCGGTAAAACTGAAATAATTGAAGGGAACTCTAAAGAAATTGAATAAAAGAAATGTTGCAAAGTAATAAAACCTAATCTAGAATTTCTGGGCAGTTTCGAGGTAGCCCGGGCCTCCTAGGTGAATAAGATTTGCTTCAAAGCAATTTCCTGCTCTCTACAGCCCCCTTCCTCCCCTATTTATTCTAATTCTTGATCCGTAGAAAATTGGGAATGACAGGTGGAATTGCCAACTGTATTTATCTAAATCTATTTTATTTGGACTCTTTTTCTTACTGAAAACGGTGTCGTTTGCCCCTTGGATTTATCCCCTGCCAGCTGTCAGCCGCTGGATCTTCTTCATCTCAGCCCTCCACGTAAGTCTCTCACATTCGATCTTGATTGTACACGTACTCACTACCTTTTCTTGCTGCAGGTAGTCTTCTCCAACACGCCTTCCTCATTTCTTCATCGGCTTCAGCTTTGGATCTACTCTCTCGAAGCCGGACTGTTACAAATGGTTATTACTATTTCATTGGGAAGAACTTGTTGTGCATAGCTTTCGAACCTGTATAAAGTGTTGAGTGGATATCGCCAAACAACCACAATCATAATAACACTATCCATCAATAGCCGGTCACCTTAATTCGTCATTGATGCCTTTTCTTTTGACGTCCGGACATCCTTATTCCCCCTTCTCTCATCTTATCTATGTGCAACACCGTTAGTTTCTTCAATAAGCTTCCTTCATCCTTACCTTTTAACAAAAACAGCTGTTTTGAAATCCCATAATAATTTTTTTAAAAAATATATTTTTTAAATAACTAAAATAATATATTTTTTTATTTTTTATTTTTAAATAACATATTAAAATAATCTCAAAATAAAAAATAATAATTTTAAATAATTTTTTTTTAAAAAATTATCTAACCCACCTAAAACACAGTGCCAAATATATGCAAAATCAACGAGCATAACTTTTAGAAGAAAAGAAAAGGGAAACACAGAATATTCAGTAGTCAATACATTGAGAACTCATTCAACCTTGGCACACTAATTTGACAAGTCTAAGCTCTAAACACCAAGAAGAAAGAAATTTTGATTCACTGTTGGAGCCTCGCAACCAACCTCAATTCTTTTTTAAGCAGTGCATGAACAGAAGGAAAACCTTGATTAATAGCAAACCATGCATGTAGGCGGATTCCACGATTATTTATGCAAGCCTCGACACGTTTATTCATCAAGTGTACAACCTCTCTCCATATATTCCGTACACAATGGAACTATTTCATATTCGAAATCAATCCAGGTAGGATGCCAAAACTTAATTTGTTAAGATTGATGTGGTAAATTCATCTTGTAGTTGTAGGTGCCTGCTCGAGTATTTCCAGAATTTTTGTGCTGATTGGTTCACTACCTAGTCGCGAATGGTGATTAGCTAGTTGCACGTTCGATCTGTTGAGTCCAACTTTTAATAATAGTCTACTTAAACAAGCTGAGCGCCAACCAGAGAGAAAAAGTGAAGACATCGTGGCAAGACCAAGGAAACATGTATGTTTCGTAGGAAAGGGGAGATGTCAAATAATCCCTGAAAAATATATTACCATACTTAGTCATAATATTCAAAATGTTCGACAAACCTAGTTAATTTCTCATTATCTTCACCACTCAAGACAACAACACCGTAGGCAACTGCCTCATCTGGATTGATGTTCTTGTAGAGATCCTTCCCAATGAAAAAATATTGCAATAAATGTTGCACCATGGGAATCCTATTGGAACCACCAATAAGAACAATATCATTGATGCTGCTTTTGTCCATCTTGGCATCCCTTAAACACTTCTCCACCAGCTTCAAATCCATCTCAATGTTAGCCTGAGTAGAGGAAGAGAGGCTCCTCTTCATCCTTTCACAAGCAGTACTCAACCTCTTGAGGGCCATGGCATTTCCACTGCTATCCTTCTCCTTATTCCTCTTCCAAAATTCCTGAACAAAGTGCTTCATCATTCTGTTATCAAAGTCCTCACCTCCAAGGCGGGAGTTGTTGGGTATTTCCAGAACTCAAACACACAGAATTTACGTGGTTCGGCAACTTGCCTACTCCACGGAGCTGCTGGTTTGTATTAATCAAGCTTAGAAACAATACAAACAAAGAGGAGGAGATAAAACTCTCTCAACTCAATTCTACTCTCTCAAGCTCTCTCTACTGTTCTCTCTTCTGTTCTCTCCGTGTTTGTTCACTCTGTAATTCTTCTGTCTACTTCTCTTCACGGAGCACATACATATATATACAAGCAATGGGAGTGAGGGGGTGTCCTCCACCATGTGCAAAGTGGGAGATTAGGTATTCCCACTTGCACATGGTGGGACATGATTGGCTCCAATAATTAACAATCTCCCACTTGGAGACAAACAATGAAATTATCTTTTATCCTTGAAGGCCAACTGAAGTTTTACACAACTTCAGTTTATCAAGTGTAACTCCTTTGGTTAACATGTCAGCTGGATTCTTGCTTTCACAGACCTTTTCTAGCGTTAGTTGCTCGTCGTCTAGCAGTTGTCGGATGAAGTGATATTTGATCTGAATATGCTTAGTCCTGGTTGCACTCTGATTGTCGCTATATAAAGTACCTTTTCCATTCAACTTGCCCAATTCTTTCAGGAAACTCTACAACCATACTATCTCTTTTGTAGATTCTGAGACTGCAACATATTCAGCTTCTATTGTTGAAAGAGCAACGATCTTTTGTAAGGTAGAACTCCATGAAACGGCAGTACCTCCTAGAGTATAAACATATCTTGTAGTGCTCTTTCTGCTATCAACATCTCCTGCTAGATCAGCATTTACAAAACCTTCAAGTTTCAAACCACCAGCTGTGAAACTGAGACAAGTTTCCGATGAACCTTTTAAGTACCTCATGATCCATTTCACCGCCTCCCAATGCTGCTTTCCAGGATTGCTCATATATCGGCTTACAACTCTCATTGCATGGGCAATGTCTAGTCTGGTACAGACCATATCATACATCAAAGAGCCGATAGCTGAGGCGTATGGAATCTTATCCATGTATCCACATTCTAGCTCAGTTTTTGGTGACTGATCTTTGTTGAGCTTGAAATGATTCCCCAGTGGTGTACTTACTGGTTTAGCATTATCCATACTAAACCTGCTGAGAACCTTCTTGACATACTCTGTTTGTGAGAACTTTAGTATGCCTTTGTCTTTATCTCTGATGATTCTCATTCCAAGTATTTGTTTAGCAGCTCCCAAATCCTTCATTTCAAACTGTTTCGACAACTGCTGTTTCAGCTTATCAATCTCCTCAATGCTGGATCCTGCAATCAACATATCATCTACATATAATAGTAGAATGATGTAGGAGTTGTCAAAATATTTGACATAGCAACAATGATCGGCTTGGCATCTTGTATACCCGGAACTGCACATGAAGTTGTCAAACTTCTTGTACCATTGTCTTGGAGCTTGCTTCAAACCGTATAGGCTTTTCTGTAGCTTGCAGACTTGATTCTCCTTTCCTTGCATTGCAAACCCCTCTGGCTGTTGCATGTAAATATCTTCCTCCAAGTCACCATAAAGGAATGTTGTTTTTACATCTAACTGTTCAAGATGTAAATTTTCTACAGCTACTATCCCAAGAACAACTCTGATTGTTGTGAGCTTCACAACTGGAGAAAAAATCTCAGAGTATTCAATGCCTTTGTTTTATTGAAACCCTTTGACAACAAGTCTTGCCTTGAACCATTTGCTTCCGTCATGCTCAGTCTTTACTCTATAAACCCACTTGTTTTGTAAAGCCTTCTTTCCTTCAGGTAGTGTGGTTAGCTCCCAGGTCTTGTTCTTCAGCAATGAACTCATCTCATCCTTCATGGCTAACTCCCACTTGCTTGAGTTTCCATCTTGTAAGGATTCTTCATAAGTTAGCGGTTCACCACCATCTGTCAACAAAATGTAATTCAATAGAAGTGTGAACTGTTGTGGGGCTTGACAGTCATCAAAGACCTGCGAACAACTGGTTCAATTTGCTCCGCATCTTCTTGTGTAGTAGTGGGTACAGATATGTGATTAGTACTTAAAAATACATATTTATCAAGGTTTTATATTATCATTTTGCACTTAAAGTATCAATAACTCCTTAACTAAAACATGTTTTATAATAACAAGTCTAATACTATAAAATGCCTTAATATATGGTAAATGTTCATCTTAAATACAACCTTATCACATAAATCAAAGGATTGATTAATGAATTCAACTACTGAAATTTGTGAAGATAAAGAGAGGGTGAAACTTAGAAAAGAGATGTTGGTGCAGTCCAAACTAGAACACTATTCTGTATTTGGGTCATATCTCGAGTTCTAGATGTACAAATGATCTCAAATTTTATAAAACACTTGTTGAAACATAGGCCTACAACTTTCATGTGAACATAAAAATCTAACAAGGCCGTTTTCAAGTCCAAATCATAGCAACAACGGAGAAGTCCGAATTTGTCCTGCAGCCCGAACACTGTTCAGTGTTTGGCCCATATCTGGAGTTCTAGAAGTCCAAATGACCTCCATTGTTTTTTCCTGAAAATCTGAGTCAATTTCCTACAACTTTCATGTTTACCAGAGGACCCAGTTCGGATGGTAGCATTTTTGTTTTATTCAGACAAGAAGATAAGGATTTTTACCAAGTCAAAAGTTGGCCACCCACTCAACAATTAGTCATCAAATCAATAATTCCGAATTTTGGCCTATAAAAGGAGGCATTTGCCATGCATTTGGTTGGCTTGGTTGTTCAGATCAAGCTCATTCTCTTTATTTCTCTCTTTATATTTTTTTGTAATTTTTAAGTTTTGCTTTCATTAATATCTTGTTTATGCTTTTCATTTCCTTTCCTTTACTTAGTTACCTTGTATTTTCTTTATGTTCTTCTTTTGTTTATTTATGTTTCTCTTCTTCATTATGTTTAGCTAAGTTTATTATGTCAAGGTGAAAAGGTTACACTAATGGTGTAAGAATAAATATAGTGTAAACTCCACATGGATCTTAATGTTTAATATTAACATGTCTTATCTTTTTATCTTACTAATTCTTAATACCTTGCTTGTTAAATGGTTAATCTAGATTTATGTTGTATAACATTTGGTACAGCAAATGCTTGGCACTCTCATAGCCCAACAGTATGGTATTACTTACACCTGGGCTATGAAAATAACTTGATTTGTTGTTAACATCAATTAATATCATGAATTCCTGACAATATTTTAAAGTTTGGTGTTATGTAATTAAGATAATTAATATGATCATGTTAATAATTTTTAATGAGCTATTAATGAGAAATCATTCGATTGGAACCTCCTTTGTGTGTGGTTTCTAGTTGAATAATAAGAGTTTATACTATACTTGTTTGAAATACCATTGGTGGATCCTCTAACCTTGACATTTGTTTTTATCTTTGTTTAAGCCTTACATTAATCTTTCATCTCAAAGTTGTCATTAATTTCTTCATCTTCTTCTTCTTCTTCTTCTTTTATTATTATTATTATTATTATTATTATTACTACTACTACTACTATTATTATTATTATTTATATTCTGTTTATATTATATAATATATCTCTTTGATCTTTTCATAAACTTAGTATATAGGCTGGAAACCTGTGACCCGATCTTTTAGATCATTATCAGGTATAACAACGCCACGTACTGAGTATTATTATTATTGTTATTATTATTATTGTTGTTGTTGTTATTGTTGTCTTGTTATTTATAATTTATACAATTAACCTCTCTGTGGTTCGACCCCGGTCTTGCCGGGTTATTTATTACTTCGACACTCCTGCACTTGGGAGAAGACATCAATCTTTTGGTCGTGTCAATATGCTTGAGTCTTCTTGTAAAGACTCTTGATTGTTGTTCTGCTCAGTAACATCGGGAAGGCCTTCTAATCTTATGAATTCAGATCCTTGTGGACTTGTATCTGAATCAGCCATATCTGTTTCTGCACTTGATCTGTCTTTGTACAGAACTTTCTCATTGAAGATCATGTTCCTGCTTCTGATAATCTTTCTATTCTGATCATCCCAGAACCGAAATCCAAATTCTTCATCTCCATAGCCGAAGAAGAAACATTTCTTGGATTTGGCATCTAACTTGTTGCGAGCATCAGAATCTATATGAACATATGAAACGCACCCAAAGACCTTTAGATGAGAGAGTTGTACCTCTTTTCCTCTCCATACTTCCTCGGGCAATTTGAATTCCAAAGGAACTGATGGTCCACGGTTGATCAAGTAAACTGCGGTATGAACGACGTCAGCCTAGAATGTTTGAGGTAACCCTGAATGCAACCTCATGCTTCTAGCTCGTTCATTGATGGTCATGTTCATCCGTTCAGCAACGCCATTCTATTGCGGTGTGCCTGGAATGGTCTTTTCCATTCTGATACCATTGACAACACAATACTCTTTGAAACCTCCATCAATGTATTCTCCTTTATTATCAGATCTCAAGCATTTCAACTTTAGACCTGATTCAGTCTCAACCATAGCCTTCCATTTCTTGAATGTTTCAAACACATCAAATTTATTTTTCAGAAAGTAAACCCATACCTTTCTGCTGAAATCATCAATAAAAGTCACATAATATCGAGAACCTCTAAGAGATGCTACTGGAGACGGTCCCCATAAATCTGTGTGTACCAGCTCTAGCTTTCTTGGTCTTAAAGTTCTGCCAACCTTTAAGAAACTGAGCTTTTTCTATTTTCCAAGAACACAGCTTTCACAAATGTCTAGATCGACATTTTTTAGCTCTAGCAGCCTTCCCTTCAACTGAAGTATCTCCATCCCCTTTTGACTCATATGGCCGAGTCTACAGTGCCATAGTTGTGCCTGATTTTCTGCTTCAGTAGAGGCAATGGTGTCTGTACATCTTATGGTCATATACAAGGTGCCAGTTTTCTTTCCACGAGCTAAAACCATTGCACCCTTTGATACTTTCCACATACCTCCAGCAAAACGTATTTCATGACCACTATCGTCAAGCTGTCCAATAGAGATCAACTTCTTCATTAATCCAGGAACATGCCTTACATTTTGCAAGTTCCATGTAGATCCATTCATTGTCTTGATTTGCACATCTCTTATACCCACAACAGCCATTGGTTGTCCATCGGCCAGATAGACCACACCGTAATCTCCAGCAACATAGTTTAGCATCATGTCATAGTGAGGTGTACAGTGAAATGAAGCACCAGAATCAAAAATCCTATCATCAATTGGACTTTGTACAACAAGAATCAAAGCATCATGTACCTCATCTGTGGTAGCGTTTGTAGAGTCAGCTTCAAGTTTTTTTGGTTTTGTGCAATTCCTCATGAAATGACCAGGTTTGCCACAATTCCAACATTCAACCTGCTTTCTGGGTCCAAACTTGCTTTTACTTCTATATCTTGATTTCGATCTGCCTCTGGATAAGCCTCTATCTTGTCTCCTTCCTCGAGTGTTGATGTTGAGAGCAGATCCTGAGCTTGAACTTTCACCTGAGTCTTTCCTTCGCACTTCTTCAGCCAAAATCAAGTCTCGAATGTCATCATACTTCAGTTTGGATTTTCCAGCTGAATTGCTCACGGCTGTCCTCATGCCTTCCCAACTGCTTAGACGTGAAGCCAGCAAGATGAGTGCACGAATCTCATCATCAAACTCAATCTCAACATATGATAATTGATTTGTGATGGTATTAAAGTTGTTGAGGTGTTGTGTAACAGAAGTATTTTCGACCATCTTCAAGTTGAACAACTTTTTCATCAAGTGCACTTTATTATTTGCTGATGGCTTCTCATACATCCCAGACAAAGCTTCCATCAATCTTGCAGTGGATCTTTCTTTCGTAACATTGTGAGCAACTCTTCTTGATAAGGATAGCGGGACAATGTCCAGAACTTGTCTATCAAGAAGTAGCCAATCTTCTTCTTGCATATTTTATGGTTTGCTTCCTAACAAGGGAAGATGAAGTTTCTTCCCATATAAATAATCCTCGATTTGCATTTTCCAGTATCCAAAATCTGTACCGTCGAATTTTTCAATTCCAGCAGCCTTTATTTCATCTGCCATTTCTAATACTTCTCCAATTTGAATCTGCCAAATCTGACCTTACAGATGTGTCCGGAACGGCCAAAACCGTTGGAAATGACACTGAGATCACCCCAATCGGACTTCGGATGGCTCAAATTTTAGCAATCAAAGTTTTGGATCAACAGACGGTGCAGATGCAGCCGCGTGTCAGCCAGAGTACCGCCTGCGTCGCACCGGATCAAAACTCAGCAACGGTGCAGATGAAGCCACGTGTCAGACGATTAGAGCCTGCGTCGCACCGGATCAAAACTCAGTAACGGTGCAGATTAAGCCATGTGTTCGCAGATTAGAGCCTGAGTCGCACCGGATCAAACCTCAGTAACGGTGCAGATTAAGCCACGTGTCAGCAGATTAGAGCCTGCGTCGCACCAGATCAAACCTCAATAACGGTGCAGATTAAGCCACGTGTCAGCAGATTAGAGCGTCTGCGGCACACTAGATCAAAACTCAGTGTGATGACGTGGCCGTTGACTTGTACGGGTAAGATGACGTGGTGGGTCAACCCGACCCGTTTTGCAGAAGCCGGGCGAAGAAGGAGCGTGGTGCGCGTGGGCTATCTGGACGTCGGCGCGTGCGGGCATGCAGGACGTCGGTTGTTCGCCGGGGTTTCAACAGTGGATTCGTCCGGTTGTTCTCTACACGATGGTATGTTCAAAAACACGTTTGGAGAACTTTGATTTTTGAGTTTGGATCAAACATCCTCTTTTTCAAGAACACGCTCTGATACCAGTTGTTGGGTATTTTCAAAACTCAAACACACAGAATTTACGTGGTTCGGCAACTTGCCTACTCCACGGAGCTGCTGGTTTGTATTAATCAAGCTTAGAAACAATACAAACAAAGAGGAGGAGATAAAACTCTCTCAACTCAATTCTACTCTCTCAAGCTCTCTCTACTGTTCTCTCTTCTGTTCTCTCCATGTTTGTTCACTCTGCAATTCTTCTGTCTACTTCTCTTCACGGAGCACATACATATATATACAAGCAATGGGAGTGAGGGGGTGTCCTCCACCATGTGCAAAGTGGGAGATTAGGTATTCCCACTTGCACATGGTGGGACATGATTGTCTCCAATAATTAACGGGAGTCTCCAACAGTGGCCTTCACCTAAGAGATATTCCCTTTAATAGTAAGCAGGGTGACATCAAAAGTACCACCACCCAAGTAAAACATTCCTCTCAACAACAATAATTGCCCTCTTTTCAAGATCATAAGCCATTGCAGCAGCAGTGGGCTCATTAATGATATGCATGACATGAGACCAGCAATCTTGCCTGCATCAGCTGTGGCCTGTCGTTGAGGGACATTGAAGCAGGCAGGGGCAATGAGTATTGCAAGCTTCATCGCACTGCCAAGGTAAGCCTATGCAATTTGATGCATCTTTAAGCGGACCATTGAAGATATTTCTTCAGCTGCAAACTATTTCTCTTCACCGTTGTCGTTGACCACAATCAAGGGCTTGTCACGAGGAACTTCAAGGACTTTTAATGGCCACTGTTGGATGTTGCTCTGCACAAAAGTATCACTAAATCTCCTGCCAATCAACATTGTCGCATCTTTTAACATATAGATGTCTAAAACCCCATCATTATTGACTGACTGATAACAGTAAGCCAATTCACTATCAAGTGATTGGCCAACCTCCTGCATTGCTCCATTTTGATGTGATCGTATGCAGAAAGCACTAGCAAAATCATCGGTGTACATGATTTCACCCCTGCAATCCTATTTTTTAAATCATAAAAACATGACACGCTATAAAAATAAAATAAATTAAATTAAAAATTTATCCTTTTAATTTGATTAAGAAAGTCATCCTACAACTATTTTACATTTATTTAAAGCAAGTTACAAGACATGCATAAACTCTTTTGTAAAATTGCAGGTCTCCATTCGGCCAGCCCAGCACTAAAGGATGGTGAGAATTGAGAAGAGTCGCAGCAACTCAGACAACAAATAGAAAACTACAAAGAATTGAAGGGGTTATGGCTAACTCCACAAGAATAAAGAGCCACCGCAAGAAAATAATACTATAAAAGAATCAAATTAAAAAAATCGATCCCTCACACGTATATTAAACTTGGTGGACTCTTGACGGATTAATTGGGGACTTCTTGACTCCAAATGTAATTTGGGTTAGAGTTTTTTTTTTTTTTGTCAAATCAACGTATCAATTCACTCATGATATGATTAGCTTTATCAAACCTAAATGAGATTCAAACGAGTTAATTTTAATAATTTTTTTAATTAATAGAAACAATAAAACATGTTACCAAAATACTATAGAGAATACCATGGATATAGACTAAAAAAACTATTCATTGCGACACTTTAGTTACATTTTTCCCCTTTTAAGAAAAAACCAAAAGCTTATAAGTTAAGGGCAATTCAATCTTTTCGCATTTGTCGTTAATTATTTCACTGGAAACATATATGTAACCAAAAGCTTATGAGTTAAGAGCAATTTTTTTACTAGGACACAAGTAAATTATTTTTTATGCATCATAAAATGATTTTTTTAATCTTTATATATAAAAAAAAATGTTTTTTATTAAGGGTATTTAAGTTTTTGATATTTATTCTTTTGTATATCAAATATTTTAATTCTATTTAGTTATTTATTGATAAAATATTAATTTATTTCACTTCATGTATATTTAAGCATTTTAATTTATAATTAGAATTTTTTATATTAAAAAACTAATAAAAATTCTATATATTTAATTTTTTTATTAAAAAAATGTAATCCATAACAAATACTAGTTAAATATTTAATTTGTTTTTTTAAAAAACAATAATATTTTAGTTTTAAAAATAAAACTAAAAACAATTAGTTTTTAAATTGACTTTGCTCAATCGGCCAATCAACGAATCGGGTTTTGGATTCGATCAGACCCCGGGCCTGTATAAAATCTATGATCGGTCCCTACATGAAGAAACGAGAGGCTGAGAGATGAGCTAACGGCATTGATAAGCCACACGATTTGATTCTCTACCATGATATATATACATATTAACACAAACCCATTTCTAAAAATTCAACAAAACCCTAATCTCTACTTAATTTATAGCTTTACACAGAAAAAAAATGATATTTCTATCGTAACCAAAGCTTTTTAAGACTAATAAAATGAAATCTAAAATCAGTTCTTTTTTTTAAGAAGAAATTAAAGAACACATGTAATGCAGTTGAAAGCTAGGGTTTTGATAGTCACCATTGTAGAAGCTTGATCTGGGAGAGGGAGAAAGGGAGAAGCTAGACGGCTGATAGGGTTTGAGGGAGAGGTGTGAGAGATATAATGGAACTTGTTATAAACCCTATTCCCTATTGGCTCTTCAGATGAACGGTTGAGATTAGATTTTTTGTAGCAGCAAGGTTTTGCTGATTTGTGACTGGATGGCATTTTGGTCATTTCAACCACCAGTTTAAGCATACAAAGCCCAATTCGTTATTTTGGGCTGAAGATGCAAAGTCCATGAGTCAATAAAAAAACAAAATTTCTTGGGTGAAATAGAACATTGGAATCATAGTTATAGAGTCAATAAAAGATTTAATTTTTTTTTTATTAATATGAATATCCAGATTAATTTGTATTTACTTTGATTAATCTTACGAGACCTGAAACTAACAACTATGTAAGCTTCTAGTGGCCCTAAGATTTGTGAGATTCAAACTGGTGATTTCTAGTAAGCAAATCTAGAACTTGACCAATTGAATTACAACACTTAGAGTTGACATAATATATTATTAAGTTATTAAGATGGTGATTAATATTATTGTTGTAATTATTTTTTAAAAAGAATTTTTTATTTTAAAATATATTAAAATAATTTTTTTTATTTTTAAAATTTATTTTTAATATTAATCTATTAAAACGATTAAAAAATATTTTAAAAAAATTAATTTAAAGTATAAAAAAATTCAAAGTGCAGTTTAACTATAAAAATAAACAATATCTAGGTTAATTTATGGGGTTGCTGAATCAATTTTAATTACTTATTTTTATAAAAAATATATTTTTAGAATTAATCAAAATAAATCAATTATGTTATTATAAATTTAATTGATGAATCAAAATTTACCAAATTAATATTTTTACCTTTTCAAATAAAAACTTAACTCGCATAAAGCTTCTCATCATGGTTTTTCAATTCAACCCCCTAAGAAAAGTGGGGTTTAATACCTATAATAAATACATTTCTATTATGCAACCAAAACTTCAACGTATTCTTGAACCAGTCTAGAAAATCAAGTCCTCCTGTCATGATTTTAAATACACTTCTCTCACGATATGATTAGCTTTATCAAACCTAAATGAGATTCAAACAAGTTAATTTTAAGAATTTTTTTAATTAATAGAAACAATAAACATGTTACCAAAATACTATAGAGAATGCTATGCATATAGACTTTAAAAAAACTATTCATTGCGACACTTTAATTATATTTTTCCCCTTCTAAGAAAAAACCAGAAGCTTATGAATTAAGGGAAATTCAATCTTTTCGCATTGGTCATTAATTATTTCACCGGGAAAGATATGTGTAACCAAAAGCTTATGGGACTTTTCTATTTTTTATCCATAGCAAAATTTTAAATCTTCATATAAAAAAACTAATGTTTTTTATTAAGGGTATTTAAGTTTTTAAAATACAGTAAAAATATATATTTGCTCTTAAAAATCAAGAAAAAAATCAATCATTAGTCTAGAGATATTTTTTGTTTGTTGACATCGGTTTTTTTGTAAATTCCAAAACTATAAAGTACAATTTGGTCATTTAAAATGATTGACTAATTTTAAAATTTAAAAGTTATTAAAACATGTCATCACATGAGAGACAATTGTGTTTGTTGGCAATGTGCGCGTGTCTCATGTGGTCAAATATATCTTTTTGATAGAGGCTGGTTGGTTTGTCGTTGACTAGTCATTTTTTCTTCTTTCTTTTCTTTCAAAAGTTACAAGTTGGTTATCTTCATTATTGATATTTCAGCTATGATCCTTATTCTTTTGATATTTAATTCTTTTCCTTAACCATTTTGTAAAAAAAATATTTTTTTTTCAATTTAGTCCTTCAATTCCAATTATTTTTTAAAATTTTATTTTCGGTTTAATTGGAAGCAACTTTTTATTGCAAATTTTGCTTTGTTAGTGATTATCTTCTATGCAGTCGATTTCCTCAATTTTTGTCTCATAAATGATCATGAGTTTCAAAAGTTCACATGTGTAGATTTTTATTTTTTTAGTTTTTTTAAAATTATTTTTTTAATTTCATCCTTAACATTAATTTTTTTAGAAAATGATCTTCCAGCTTTATTTATTTATTTATTTATTTATTCTTTTGTATATCAAGTATCTTAATTCTATTTAGTTATTTATTGATCAAATATTAATTTATTTAACTTAATGTTTATTTAACAATTTTAATTTATAATTAGAAGTTTTTTATATTAAAAAACTAATAAAAATCCTATATATTTATTTTTTTTATTAAAAAAATTTAATCCATAGCAAAATACTAGTTAAATATTTAAATTTTTTTAAAAAAAACATATTGTTTTAGTTTTAAAAATAAAACTAAAAACAATTAGTTTTGAAATTAACTTTGATCAATCAGCCAATCAGCAAATTGGGTTTTGGATTCAATCAGATCCTAGGCTCGTATGAAATCTATGGTTGGTCCCCACCTGAAGAAACAAGAGGTAGAGAGAAACCAAAGAGTTGAGCTAACGGCATCGACAAGCCACACGATTTGATTCTCTACCATGATATATATATATATTTTGTTTCCTTCGACAAGTCGCAACACAAATTCCAATACCCATTTTCAGTTTCCTTGATTTTGAGTAAGTTTTAGTTCTTTTTCGAAGTGGGTGGTTTGATTTAGCTTAGCTTATAGTGTTGTAAATTGTCATCTTTTTTGTTGAATGTTGTACTTGGACGTCACTTTTTGTAGTATCATGGTGTTAGTGATTGTATTGTGAGGAATCCAGTTGGGGAATTGGTTCATTTGTTCTGAATCCACTTCGTTTTGGTTTGTTTTAGCTTAGTGTGTTTTACTTACTTGTGAGTTATACACTTGAATATGTTGTTTTGTGGAACGAGTTCATTGTTTTTCATGATTTTGTTTAAAAATGGAGCTCAAGCTTGAGTTTCTAGAAGCCAACTTGAGGAGCGTTCATCTTGGTATAATGAATTGAAGCGGTCATGGTTCAGTTTTGCTCATTTTGATCCATTTCTCACTTGTCTTTCGTAGTTGTGATCCACATTTGTGGCATTTGTTTTCACTATTCGAGAAAGAGGTTAATTTATTTTTTTTGAATTTCAAGGAATCCTCTTATAAGTTGATTGCTTGTCAGAAATGGAAATAACCCTTATTCAACTTAGCTTGGTTTAATTACTGCTCTTTTTTTCATGGGCAAATTTGGAGATTGAACTGCATTTTAATTGTAAAGTCTTACTTTCATGCAGAACAAAGAAGCCTGGTGATTTTGATAAGGTTTATATTGAGTTAACAAAAGATGTTACATGTTTGCTCTACCACTCAGTGTTGTTACTCTCATTCTCAGGTGAGTTTCACTTCCTAGACTGTAATTTAATTCGTGTTATTACCATGTTTCTATCATCCATGTACCTCGGATTTCATCTATGCCCTTAGTTTTGGAGATGCATGACCTCTAATTAGGTGGAGAACAAGCGGGACTATAATTGAAGTTTCGCTAAAGAGAAATATTCTGGTGTCAAAAAAAAAAAAAAAAATATTGGTGTAACTAGACATGTCTGCCTCTTTATAAAATATATTTGATGTATTTGAGTTGAAAAATCTGGGGTGCCTAAGTGAAGGTTTTGAATGAAGGTATAAATTAAGCTTCAACTGTTTAAGCATAAAGGTCAGTATGACATAATGTAGAGCTTATGTGCCTAAGTGAAGATTTTGAATTGATTCTCATGTTCTAGCATGGTATCATAGTCCAGTGCAGCTTTCTCCTTCCTTCTAGCCCTACACATAAGAGGGATGCTGAGTAAATCCTTTAACAATCTAGCAGAAAGTTTTGCATGACCTAGTAATCTGCTTGTACATCTCCGTTTAGTAGTTTAAGCATCTGGGTGTGATTACCTAGCACCAACTTCCTTCTCATGTGCAGTTGATTATAATGGCATTTTCTCTCCGCTTAGAACGTGTTTAGCATTGCTGTCAAAACATCGTTTGCCAAAAATATAATTTGTTTTTGCTTAAAATTTTTTTTTTAATGTTTTTGGACCGTTTTAATATGTTGATGTCAAAAATATATTTTAAAAAATGAAAAAAAACATTATTTTGATGTGTTTTCAAACGAAAAACACTTTGAAAGAAAACGCTACTGCAATATCAAACATGCTCTTAATCTGATAACTTACATCAGAATATAAAATTAAGACATGAGGTCTATGAGACTCTTCAATATACAAATTCCTTGTCCACCTTTAAAGAACATAATTTGACAATTTTCAGTGAAGCCTTGCAGGCAGTAACTTCCATGCACATCGGTTATCAATTCACCAAGTTTTGTGCTATCATGTCACATCTTTCTTCATATACCTCTGGCATAGTATTTCTACTGTCAAAAATTTCATTCATGTATTTGAAACCACAACTACTGCAGATAACATTCCATGGAGGTCTGCAACCATTTTGCTCAGTCTGGAAGAATTTCGAGTCCAGTTGTTATGTCATAGACATGATACTTTTAGGAATGTCAAATATAACACATCACCAAAGAATTTCCTTCAAAACACAAGCTATAAAGTCTTTCTACTCCAATTTTATTGAATGCTTTGCTTTCATTAATGATCATTCTTGCCCAAATGAACTAGGCAACATTAATTGCAACTTTTAGAAGGATTGGGATTCTTCAGTTGGAGCAATAGATGAACTGCACCCACACCCTATGGGAGGGGGTAAACTGAAAATATCTGATGTTGAAGAAGGACCTTTGAACTCTGCAGACCAGTTTGCTGATAATACAAATAGTTTAATATGACTTGTGGAACCTGAAATAACATCAACTATTGATATGACACCAGAGAATCCCAGTTTGGGATCTGATTCCCTGGAAATGGATAATGATTCATTATCTAGTGCAGAGGCTAGTTTTGATGATTTTTTTGGGCGAGGTTAGGGACTCCATCAACACTTCAGTAAATAATGGAGGAAATGTTGTGCAAAGCTCACTAGACATAATTAGTTCTTCAATAACATCCATAAAGGAAGGTGCTTCAAAGCAGTAGATGGTGCCTTGAGTAAAGTATTCTCTACTTTTGATTAAATAGGAGAATTAGCTGGCGATAGATTGACTAGCTTTTCATCTGGTTTGAGGGAAGCCATACAAAAAGCTACTGCCACTTCTGTTGATGTGCTCAAGGTTGCAATCATTGCAGTGGAGGAATCTATAGCAAAAGGGGCTTCTTTTGTTGTTTATTCTTATGGGCATGCCAAAGATTTGCTTTCTCCAAAGATCAGGGGTGCACTGAATCTGTCTGAAGAAAGGGTAACAGAGATTTTGAGGCTAATTGGTGCAACTTTTCAACAGGTACATTATGCTTGACACGTTTTACTTTGATGGCCGTTGTACTCTCGTTTAATTGTATGGATTTAAAAAAAAAATCTCCTGCAAAGATATATTTGGATTATTTTAGAAATCTTTTTGTTGGAGACATCAGTCACTGCTTTCAGCTTACAGGACTTTTAGTTGAAAACTCAATTGCATCCATCTCTGTTACACTGCTTAATTATGTGATGATCTAACTAATTTATGATCCAAAACCAAAGCTGAATTTCCTAAACCTGCTTTTACACCTTAAGCAGGTTTACATTGTTATTGACGGGCTAGAGAAAAGTCTTGGCTTGGATCCAAATGATCCAGTTGTGCCTTTTCTTCTTTTCCTTGGAACCTCAGCCACTTTGTGGTATGGATGTCCTTTTGTGCATAAAGGATTTGTTTATTTAATCTGCATTACATGGGAAGCTTAAGTTTTCTATCAAATTTGTGCAGGGGTTTTTATAGGGTATGGGTATATGATGGTTACTCTGGAGATTTGTCTCTGCAATTAACTTTGGAGCTCTTGGCAGGGAAGGAAGATGCCATTCTTATTGAGGTCCGGCCTGAGGCAAGAGAGTAAATTTTCTGGCCTTTTATGTTCTTAAGTTTCTTTTGTTAGAAATTCTAGTACCTCAATGAGAGACACTAAAGCTGACTGCTCGGACATTACTGAAGGGTCTGTACTGTTTTTTCAACTCTGTTCATTAATACATTCCATCTTTTAGCTACCCCATTTCATATTTTCAATATTTAATTTTTTTTTCATTAGGAAATATTACTTACCATCCACCTTTCTACCCCATTTCTTTTACATCACAGTAAAAAAATCTCAAATCTGGAACCCTCATTAATTTCCTTTTTTTCCCCTTAACTTGGCATTGAACTTGGTGGACATTGTTTATATGAAGGTTCTCAGAGAAAGAAATGGCATTCCTGATCTTAGGCGAGCCGCTCGGTTTCGCTATGCAAGTGTAACTCTACCAAAGGTTGGTTTTATTTGATAATACTATTCAAAAGCTATGAGTGGAGAGGTATTGCTATTTGGTATGAGGATGATAGTTTACAACAATTACTTTGTTTCTAAATGTCAAATAACTCTTTGAACCAACAATAAAAAAATAAAACAAGAATTGGAGCTTGGTTGTATCCCTTTTTCATAACTCTGTCCTATATTCTTCAACTTTATTCAGGTTGATGGCCCGGTAAGGAAGCTTTTAAAGGGTGGACGAGATCTTGATGACATCTTGACTGCTGCAGTCATTCGAAACTTGAAAGTTGTACATGTATAGCTTTATGTTTTAAGAGTTTCGATATAACTATTGTTTATGCATGCTGTCATTGTTTCGAGACATTCAAAAAAATGAGAATTCCGAGTACTGCAAGAAAGAAAGGAAATTCTCGGGGGGGGGGGGGGGGGATTTGGGCTTGGTTTAATCAATGTTGTGTGTTTTAGCATCAGTGGCCTCTGAGGACAAGAAATTGTTTTGGTATTACCATATGCAGTACAGTTGCTACATCACATTCTCCTGAGTGTTCCATGTTTAAATCCTGAAGCAGGAACATTGTCTCAGAGATTTTTTTTTGCTTATACTTGTAGGACAGGTACCAGGTAATAGTTATGGATGCTGATGGTTCTTATTCTATAGGCATCGCTAGATCCTTAAGAAAGCTTGGGGTTAAGGTAAGTATTTGGAATCTCTTAAGATTTTTTTTTTATCACATAAAAGCCTAAACATCTAATTCATCATGGAACTAGAAGAGCAAAATGAATTTATGCACTCTCCCTTAGTCAAGTTTCTTTGGGTTAAAAAACATTTCTGAGAGTTTTTCAGTATCGGCAAACTTAGAAACAAATAACAATATCCATATTAACCAGATTTGGGAAGAGTACATTAATGTCTTTTGTGCATTTAGAATGTTGTTAAAAAAAAAACTGTTACTCCTTATGCATGCTTTTTCTGTCGTATAAATGCTATAGATAGAACCCAATTTTCATTCCTGTTGTTCTCAAGTGGTATAATTCAGAAAGCACATTAGTATTACATCTAAATTATGTCCTTAAAATATCTCTCTCTAAGAAAAAAAAAATCTTTACCTTGCTTTAATGGAAAGTTGCAATGTATTAATCAATTTCAATATTCTTTTATTTCACTCCATAGATTGCTGGGTTGTATTGTTGTGTAAATGGCTTGCAGAGAAACAAGTTAAATGCATGAATTCTAGATTATATCATGGTTCATTCCTGGACTAATCATATAATTTAGATAGAGAAGATAGTAGAATTTTGCAGAATTAAACCTTGTGACCTGCATTATAAGAAAATTTGAACTGCCACGTAAGTCTATTGTTAATCTAGAACCATAACCTATTGTATCATATTGCTAATTGTTTGTTTGCATTTTTTTGTGACAGAGACCATACTTGGTCCAAGGTGGCTTACAGTCTTGGGTAAAGCAAGGTATCCAAGCCAAGGAGCTCAAACCTGAGACTGTGCTAACCATACTTAATGAGGTAAGGTTATTGCATGACTTGCATATTCTCTTAACTAGTATAAATTTCAAGAAATACAAAATTCTATTTACCGAAAGCCATTGATCAACTCAAAGTATATGTGTGGAAAATGACAAGTTGTAGATTATGCAATAATATATTCAGCCAGCTGAGATAAACCTAGAGAGTTGATTAATTTGACATTTATTTCAAAAACACATGAGAAGAGTGAAATTTCTTTGCTGGGTGCACATTGGTGCCCAATGGATGCTATCAAAATGGTATCCACACAGCACAGAACAACATGCACACACAGAGGCATATGAGATGTACTTGTGTATGTGCAGTGCGTGTGTAAATTTACATGGAGAGACTTATTTCAAAAACAAATAAAAAGAGTGTGTTATGTGCAATCACACTTGTATGAACATGTTCATCATGAGTGTTTGTATATATGTAATTGATGGGCTACCATAAACTGGGTATGCATGCCATAGGAATTGTGTATATTTTAAAGCATGACGGTGCACAGAGAAAGAGAGAGAGATTTCAAAAACAAATAAAAAGAGCGTGCTATGTGCAATCACACTTGTATGAACATGTGCATCCTGGGTGTGTTTGTATATATGTAATTGATGGGCTATCGTAAACTGGGTATGCAGGCCATAGGAATTGTGTATGTTTCGAAGCATGACGGTGCACAGATTTATGAAGTGAAATTATGCACAGTATCCAGGTGTTGATTCTTGAGAAAAATGATCACTTTGTCTTTATGCAATCTAATGGTGTTAGAATTGGCATCTCTTGTTAAAAACTTTTGTTTATGATTGAATTATTTATTTGGTGCACCAGATTGAATTGAATGGAATTCAGTTGGAGAAGTGATTCTTAGTCAAACTGTAGTTTAGTAAATTTTCCGAAATGTTGGGTGCAACTGATTATAGAACTCTTGAAGTTGTTGTGCAGATAATGTAGTATCTGAGCCCAAGTCTACATGAACGTTTTGAAACATTCAATCAAACAAGTTGATATGATTCATTACAACTCAGAAAGTTATTTTGATATATACAACAAGCTGACTTGTTGGATCATTTTACAATCTGGGAGGAAGGTTGTTCTCCTTCATACAAATCAACAACCTTCGCGTTTCAATCAACATTTTTCTTGTTGATAAAGACCATTTGGTTGTGTAGGATTTACATTCAATATGCTTTGTCAATCTGTGCTATTCTTTTCATGGATTGAAAATTATAATTACAAGTATTTTCTGGAAGTGCTTGATTTTCTTGTGCAAAATCGAAGATTTTCACAATATTCTTGTGAGTTGTGACAACTTGGCATCATTTCAGGAGGCTGAAGCAATTCTAGAAGATATCAGACCTTCACAAGTGCAAGCACTTGTGTATGGTATACTTTTATTTGTTATAGTGCTCTGGTTAATGTTTCTTTCACACACACATAGATGTTGATTTCTAAGCTGATAATAGTTAAAACAAACTTCACACATTCTGATATTGTATTAGTACTCAGATCCTTTGATGTATTCCGTAAAAATAGCATGTATACGACCATTAAGCTATATTCCTTTTGTCTATTTTGCTTGTGTCCTAGGGAAAGGTTTATGTCATTGCTAAATTTAGTTAGGTGAACCTTGAGTTTCTCTAATTATTGGTTTCTCACACTCCGCCAGACTATTTATCAGCGGGTTGCTTCTTACAATGGCCCTGGAGATTTTAAGCAAGATGTGAGATATAACCCACTCCAGAAATCTTTTGTCCTTAGTGTATTTATGGTTTAATTGGCACAATTTTGTAAATCATAATGGAAAACCAGGTCTAAAATCAAGTCTATGTTTATTCATACTCAATGAATTATATAAGACACACCTAGTATCATATTAGATAGATAGGTGTCATATGTTAGTACAACATTATTTAGCAAATGAGATGTTTACTGGTACGATGAGTTTTTATTAACAAAATGAACCTTGGTGTTTGCACAGTAAAGGGCACGGAAAAACTTAAATATAGCAATTCTCTCTTGTGTCTAAGTGTTCTTTCAACACTTGGTTCTTGACATCATGTCATAAGTTTGAGTCGTGTTGATAACCAAATTGCCTATGATATTATCAAGGTTCATATTTCCCAACCTCCACCAGACATTTAGAAGTTATTTAACCAAGTTTTTAGATTGTTGAGATCTTGATTAACTAGGATTTCAAATGCTTCTTTGAAAGCATTTGCTCTCTCCTGTTAGACTTGGAGTCCAGGCATTTTCATGGGCAGCAGGAAAACTGGAAAACAACCGCATTGGTTTACCTACATCACCTTCACCTTCAGATGTTCAAAACCGGGTGCTGCAAGCTGCTACAAAGCATGAATCCCAACCATCTGAAACTGAAGTTTTGATCCATCACCTGAATCAGTGACTCCATTAAATGAGAAAGTAGATATTTCAGAAGCATAGGCATCAAGGCGGCATTTATTGGAGTGTGGTTTATAATTATTGGAGGCAACATTAAATCTAAGATCACTTGGCTAAATATAAGAAGAGGTCTAGGTTGTGGCAAGTAATCAATCTGATAAGCACACTCATAACTTATCTGGTAAAAACAATCGAATTCTTCTAAATTAGTTGAGGAATTAGTTTTAAAATGAGGTTGGTTAGTTATAATCTAGAATTTTTGAGTTTATTTATAATGAGCTGAGATCTAGAATTTTTCTAAATTAGGTTAAAAGAAATATTGTCTGAGCTAATTTTGTTATTCTTCGTTTTTATTTTCATATTTCTTAGTTTTGAGTTTGTTTAGGCTAATTTTGAGTTTATTTAAAGAGTTATAAAATATACAATTATAAAATCTTGAATACTTACTGTTTTTATTGTGTTGTGTTGTTAGTTTATGTAATTTGGTTAGTAAATGGTAATCAAAGATCCAAAACATGACTATAGTATTCTGCATGTGCAAGAATAAATGCGCTAGATGGTTGTTATAGTTAGTTACGGAATTTGTTGAATAACAGAAAGTTAGTTCGTTAGTCAGTTACAAAGGAAGAACAATATTTACAGCTATCTTGAAAACCAAGTAATAATTGAAGAACAATTGGCAGTAACTACATAACTCTCTCTCCCTTTCAATTTCTTTTATATCTCGCAAAATTTTCTTTTGAACTTTTTGTCCGCCGGTAGATTTTCATCAAAGTGCAGATACACCCCACAGCTTTTCAACTCGACAGGCCTTCGTATCTCATCACAATATCTACACCCGTAGAATTTAAATGTAACTTCATTACCGGAATATGTATGCAATTCATTTACCAATTTGAGCTCGTAGCGTAGAATCATGTGATCTGAGTCACATGTCCTCAAGTACATTGATAGAAAGTTTTTCTGGGAATTGCAGAGGACTTTATCATCACCATTATGCTCACCGTTTTTACTCGTAACTTGGTAATCATAACTGACACCAACATCATCAGAGAGAGGGAGTAGAAAGACAAGGCAGAAAGCAATTCCCTTGAGCTGATGACAATTTGAGGGCAACTGTATGGTGAGTGAAGATCCAATTCCTTTGTCACTGAACCATTCTGGAATTTCACTCCCCGGTAGAACCATTTCAATTCTGTCATATGGGATCTTATCTCCGGACTGCAACACAAAAGTCACATTTTGAAAATGTGATGAAGCAAGCAAGAGAGAGAGAAGAAAGAAAGACAAGGGGGTTTAGAGAGATACCTGAATTTTCAAATGCATTGCTGCTACCAGTGGTTTCTGATCCAATTTGAAGCAATTTGTAAAATCCAATCCTAACTGTAATCTACCTTTATTGATGATTGATATCGCGCTTTCTAGTGATGCACAGTCATGTACTGTTGTATGCCAACGCGAAGGGGGAAGCTCAGGTAATGCTTTAATAGACGTTCCATCTAAATATAGTCTCTCCAAAGATATCATATGCTTCATTAATGATGAGGGTATCTCTTTAATGCCTGATTTTCTCAAGTTAAGAAACTTCAAAGATTTCATAGGCACTGTGATTTCTGGGAGGCTCTCAAGTTCTGAGCAACCAATCATATCCAAACTTTCGAGTCTTGTGAGAAACTGGATTGATGAGGGCACCTCTTTAATAGGCGTTCCATCTAAATTTAGAGTCTCCAAAGATATCATATGCTTCATTAATGATGAGGGTATCTCTTTAATGCCTGTCTTACTCAAGTCAAGACGCTTCAAAGATTTCATAGGCACTGTGATTTCTGGGAAGCTCTCAAGTTCTGAGCAACCACTCATATCCAATATGCAGAGTCTTGTGAGAAACTGGATTGATGAGGGCACCTCTTTAATAGCAGTTCCCTTTAGATATAACCACTCTATATCCTCTAAATTCTCCGGAAACTTGGTCATCTTTGAGCAACCATTTAGAGAAAGTTCTTTCAACTTGCCAATAACTGATTGTGGAACTTCTTTGATTGAAGTTTCCTCCAACTTTAACCGTTTCATATTTTGTGAAATCGTTGGACACGTGGTCAAATCTAAGCACCGACTTATAGTAAGGCGGCTGAGAACCTTTGAATCAAGCATGGGAAAACTTCTAAGATTACAGCAACCAGTGAGAGTAATTACTTCCAGCTTGTCAAGATATTGAAGAGATGACGGAACCTCGGTTAAACTTGGACAGTCCGTAAGTGCTAAGGACACTAAATTTTTTGCCATTGATAGATCTGGCAATTCCGTCAAATATGGAGAGTCAGATAGGTCAATTGTTCTTAAATTTCCAACATCCTGTCAACAGAAAAAGGCATAATTAGAAAGTTAGCACCTCCAACTTCATATTTCTGATCATCATCTGTAGCAATTAAATCATACCTTTACTCCTGTCCAAAGTTTTTCAAGATTGCTTCCCTGTAGGTCAAGCTCGACAAGGTGTTCAGCACGAAAAGATGGCGGCAAGGATTTTGAAGGGAATCCATGCCATTGCAAATATCTCAGCTCATTAGGAAGATATTCGAGGCCAGTAGGAGGAAGGTGCGTTGTAAATTCATTTTCAAGGAGATCGAAACTGAGAAATCTAAGACCATCCATCATTGCGAAGGCATCAGATTTCAAGTGTATGTGTCTCGGTAACCAGTCCAAAGATATGCCTTTAATTTTTTGAGTTCCCTGTTAAACAAGAATAAAGAATAAACAAACAATAATACATTCTACTCAAACACATCAACTTTTGAGCAAATACATGAACGACAGTTAATGGCTGTAGCTCTAACCTTATTTTCCTCCAATACTTGAACGACATCAGGAAGATCACATAACCTGCTACGTTCGCCAGGAAAATCAGATTCTGCACGAACAATGTTACATGCCATTTCTCGTAGTAAATCATGCATTTCTAGCTCGTCGTCATCAGTTACAGTTATGAGACCCTTATCAATGAGCGTGCTTATATCGGAAATCACAGACCGACCATAAAGGCCATCTAATATTATTGTTGCTTCGTATAGCTCCACTGTTCTTGTGAAGAAATGTGCTATGTCAAGAAATATGGATTTTTGTTCTGAATCCAACCCATCGTAACTAATTCTCAATGCCCTTTCAATTTGAGGGTCCTGAGCTAGTTTATTCAATGCACTACGCCATTCTTCGATGTTTTTACCATAGAGAGAGGAACCCAAAACTATAAGAGCCAACGGATTGCCTTGTACATGACTTACAATCTTTTCTATCAATTCTCTATGATCAATTGTGGGGTTGCAATTCTTCAAGGCTTTCGAGCTAAAGAGTTGGATAGCTTCTTCATCGTCCAACCCCTCAACCTCGTATGTCTCATCAACTACATTCTTAAGCACTTGCTTGTCCCTGCTTGTTATGAGAACTTTACTGCCCGGACCAAATGAACTGTTTCGTCCATCAAGCAAATCTCTCCATTCTTCAAAACGCATTAAATCATCCACATCATCCAGAACAATAAAAACCTTTATTCGACTAAGTCTATCCCTCACAAAAGAATCTCGAAAACTCAAGGAGCCCATAGTGTTCAGAGTTTCTTGGCCAAGCAGTCGTTTAAGAAATTTTCTTCGCAAATCAGATTGTTGCCTAAAGTTTTCAAAAAAGATTCCTTCAAATCGAGAACGAACCTCGTTGCACACAACTTGAGCAATCGTTGTTTTACCGATACCACCCATTCCCCATATCCCTACAATGAGAACATCTGGAGACTCCATATTTAACAAAGACTCAACTTTGCTAACATGAACATCAATTCCAAATAGACCCGTCATAGTGTGACTTGAAGACAGGGCATGTAATTTGTTCAAAACATCTCCAACGATTTTCTCAATAAATTCAGACTCCAGCCTAACAAACAAGAAGAACACACATAATTGTTAGTCAAAATGGACCGGACAAGAAGAAACATATAAACATACTCACTCCTTAGTAGCTACATCTATACATAGGAGACACGTATGAGTAATTGAGCATCATTATTGGCAATGGATAGTGCTAATGTAACACATGAATGATGATAACATTGAGTTGAGTGATATGTAAAAATACATGACATTCTTCAGTGATATGCATGTAACACATGAATCGATGATAACATTGAGTTCGGTGATATATAACACATGTAAAAACTGGAAACTACATGTAATCGATGTTTATCTAATAAAATCAATTAAATGCAAATGCATATGATGTTTTCTCATGTCATCCTTTTCACCTCAAACAAATAGAATATTATTTAACGACAAAAGAAAACATTGTCTGTCCTTGTAAAATTATTTAAAACAAAAAGAATAATTAAAAAAAAAACATTTTGAAACATAAAAACAAACAACCACTTAATATCAATACAAGCCTTAATATTTATATAAGTATTTTGCTACAAATAATATTTTTTTTTCAAATTATTTTTAATATAAACATATTAAAATAATTTAAAAACATTAAAAAATTAATTTAAAATAAAAATAATTAAAGTTTTTACAAAACATTTTAAAACACAAAAACAAACAACCACTTAATATCTATACAAACATTTCATATTAAATAATATTTTTTTATTTTTTAAAATATTTTTTTAATATAAACACAAATAATATAAAAAACTAAAAAAATATATTTAAAAAAAAAAACCATTTTAAAACACAAAACAACCAACCACTACAACGTTTTCAAAATCAAATAAAATAAATATAAATTCACAGAGCTCATCATTCTCAATAATTTTAAATTAAATTTCAAATCCTCAACAAATGAACGAATATTTTCTCATGGGATATATTTCAAGAGCTTACTCAGAATTCCCTAAGCTCCATCCAGATAGATTGGCTGCATCCGTCAAAGCGTTTCTGAAGCTCTGCACTACTTCCAAAGTCAGAGCTTTATTCCTTATAAGTCTAGCAAATGCATCCCCAAAGCTTCCAGTTTGATTTCTTACATGGGATGGATCCACCTTGTAAAATACTGGAATAACTATATGTCCATTTTTTTTTCCACGTTCAAAAATCTTTGCAAGCTCCTCCAAGCACCTTTTGGAAGATGCATAGTTTTCAGAAAAAACAATCACAGAAAGCTTGGCCTCTTCAATTGTTCTCAGAAGTGATTCCGGAATCTCATCTCCTCTAACATGCTGATCATCTTCGAAAGTTAGGATTTGTTTCCGTTTCAAAGCAGCATGGAGGTGGCTGGTAAAACCAACACGAGTTTCTTCTCCTCTGAAACTAAGGACGACATCACATTTAATTCCTTGTGGCTGGGCGGTGGTTAAGGTGGAAGGAGTAGATGGGGATGGAGACATCATATTGTTTTGTGGAGAGACAGTCGAAGAAACAAGAGTAAGACTCTGGTGGTAAGTTAGGTCTGGAGGGAGAGAACGGAAGTAACTCAAGGAAAAAAGATGAGGCTGATTTTGAATCAGTAGCTTAGGCTTTACGTGTTGAAGACCCTGCCTTAGACATATGTATAAATTTATAATAATGGGGGCATCAAATCCAAGAATTTTCTTAGGCATTACGGAAGTAACCATTTGTTGATTTCCTGGAAATTCCCCAGTTACAAAGTGATGTGATAGTTTTTTATAAATTATTATTTGTTTAGTTTTTTTATTATTTTAATTTACTGATAAAAAAATAATTTTTAAAAATAAAAAACATAATAGATACCTTTTTTAATATTTCAAATGTATTAGCTATTCACTTGGCGGAGTAGCAGATCTTTTGTTATTTTCTCTTCGACTTTTTTATTATATATTTTTTTAAAACACTAAACACTTCTGTGTGTCCCACATCGATCATTCTTTATTCTATTAATTTTTACTTCAAATTCTTTTATAATTTTCCTGGAAATTACGAATTTCTTGTCTTTGTTCTTTAAGGAACGGTTGCTTTTGATAATGATCATATCAAAATCCGTCAGAGCACTTTTTAGAAATATACTGTGTTTTATAAAAAAATAATTTTTGATTTAAATTTAATATTTTTAAATTTTTAAATTTTTTTATATACTAAAATTAAAAATAATTTTTTAAAAAATAAAAATAATATTTTAATACAGCCCAAGGGAGCTGCCATGCACATGGTAGGAAAGGCGCTTTTATCTTTGCCTGTAAACAATATTTTTATAAATTTTGATTTTTTTTTATTTGAAATTTTTTTTAATTTTTTTTCAGTGTGTTTTAATATATGATGTTAAAAATAATTTTTTTAAAATAAAAAATATATTATTTTAATGTATTTTGAAATAAAAAACATTTTAAAAATAATTATTATTATATTCGTAAACATCTTCTATATCTTCGGTCCAAGTATTTGCTTTGCGGAGGACTTTTTTACCTTCATATTATATTATAATGGTTATGATGATTTAATTGAAAAGAACTTCTTAGAGAGTTTATTTGATATTGTACTAGTGATTATTTTTTAAATTATTTTTTATTAGAAATATATAAAAATAATATTTTTATTTTTTAAAATTTATTTTTGATATCAGAACGTTAAAATAATATAATTAAAACAAAACAAAAATAATTTAAAATATACAAAAAATAAACAAAATTCAAATTCAAGTATTTTCTCTCGGCATTACAGAGGGTGCACATTGTTAGCTTCCTGGAAATTTTCCATGCAGAAAAGGCTTCAAGTCTTGTTATTTGTGATGCGGTAGGAAAGGGCATTTAGGTTTTTGTTTGTCTTTGCTGTGTAATCAATGTTTTAATAAATTTTGAAATTATTTTATATTTTATTTTAGATTAACTTTTTTTAGTTTTTTTTGGTGTTTTGGTGTTAAAAATAATTCTTTAAAAGTAATAAAAAAACATTATCTTAATGTATTTTCAATCAAAATATATTTTAAAAATAAATTTCTACTACACTCATAAACACCCTTTATATCTTCAATCCAAGTGTATGCACATGTCAAAGACTTTTTTGCATTCAACCCTATTGTATTGGTTATGATTATTTGATTGAGAAGAACTTGTTAAAGAATCTATTTGGTATTGAGATAATAATTGTTAATAAAGATAATTTTCATTTGAAAATATATTAAAATATTTTTTAAAAATTTATTTTTAATATCAATATATTAAAACAATATAAAAATATAAAAAATTAATTAAAAATAAAAAAATCAAATCCATGTATTTTCTCAGACGTTAGAGAGGATGCACATCTACTTGGAAATTTCCTGTGGACAGAAAGGCTTAATATCTTGTTATTTGTTTTTTCTTTTTGTGATTTGGTAGGAAGAGCATCGAGTCTTGGATACAAGTGTTTCCACGAACTAGGACTTTGTTGACTTCCAATTATATTATAGTGATTATAATGATTTCATTGGGAAAAACTTGTTACTCTGCCCCAATAATAGGAATTTTTTAAAAAACAAATTGATACAGTTAGAGAAATACATAATATGGTTTAATTTTATTTAAAAAAGAACATAGTTTTTTAAAAAACTGCTATTTTAAACTACGATTTTAATACAAAAGCGATTCAAAATCACAATCGTGGTTCTGTTTACTGCTTTCGGCAATATAATTGGCATGCAGCCATGTAATTATAATTACTTTTTCTTTTTACATGCTTTCTTCCACCTCATTACACACAATCTATTCAAATAAATCGGCAGATGCCTTTTCCTTTTTCCATTTATATATATTTATTTATTGTGAAGAAGAAGAAGAAAAAGAGAGAGGAAGGGACGGGGGATGGGGCCAATCCTTAAGTGCGCTTCCTGGCAAGTGCTTGGGCAGCGTGTTCGGGAAGCTGAGTTTGGAAATTACGTGTTTCTCGTCATCATGACCGTTGACGAGAAGAAGAAGAAGAAACAGTAAAATAATTATTTTTTATCATTTAACTGACTAGAATTTTTTTATAAAATTCATTTATTATTGTAATTGTCATTGTTGTAATTATCAAAGACAAAATAATTTTAAAACATTTGAGAATTACAAAAAAATAATTTAAATATTCTTAAAATAAAGTTCTTAAAACTAATATCCATGAGTGTTTTGGTCTTTTTAACATTTTCATTACAGAAATAACTATAACTATATTACTCTTGAAAAAAATAAAATAAAAAAGAAGTTCTTAAGACTTTATGATTTTTTTTTTTATTTTTTCGGGTTGAACCGAGTTAACCCATGAAATCCAGGACTCGATTCCTTGACTGAGTCAACTCTCAAACCGGATTTAATAACTATGGTTTTTGCATGTCGATGACACTTTTTCCTAGCATTATATTATAATGGCTATCTTGATCTGATTGAAAAGAATTTAATCTGAGAAACTGTTTGTTATTGTACGTAGTAATAATTATTTTTAAAGAGTTTTTAATTTGAAAATACATTAAAATAATATATTTTTTTATTTTTTTAAATTAATTTTTGATATCAACACATCAAAATGATATAAAAATAATAATTAAAAATTAAAAAAAAAATTCAACTTGATAGAATTGTTTTACCCCCACCATTTTCATGATGTGAGCTTGCATGTCATTTTTGGCCTCCATCCAACCTTAAGCAGAAAAACGAAAGCGGAAAGAAATGCTCTTTCTTAAAACCTTGATCCAGTGATCTTAGTTTGGATTAGATTTAAATTCAATCAGATGAAGATTAACCCTATTCATGAAAATTTAAGATTTAAATTATTAATCAGATGAAAAATTAAATTATTCTAGTGTTAGTAAAGGGTTTAAGTAATAGACTGCTACTAAACTAAAAGCGTGTTTAGGAGTATGATTGTTATTGCTTTTCAAAGTGTTTTTCATTTAGAAAAACATGTCAATAATATTTTTTTTATTTTTAAAAAATTATTTTTGAGATCAGCACATCAAAATGATTTGAAAACATCAAAAATATATTAATTCAAAACAAAAAAAAATTCAAAATTTTTCAAAAACACTTTTAAAAAACACTCCCAAACAGACACTAAGCTACTTAGTTACGCTCAAAACAATTAAACTCTTATTCATGAAAATTTAAATTATTTCTTTGTCAACAAAGAGGGCTGGACAGCTTACTATATCTTTTAATTAAAATTAAAATTAAAAAAAAAAACTAAAAATTATTCTTAATTATAAGAGACAAAATAACTTTTAAACATATTAGAAGTATAAAAAAATAATTTAAATGTTCTTAAAACAAAGTTCTTAAAACTAATATCCATGAGTGTTTTAGTATTTTTAATATTTTTATAACAGAAATAACTATATTATTCTTGAAAAAAATAAAATAAAGAAGAAGTCGTCTTGAGTAGGGGTCTTCCAGCGGGCAAGTGCTTGGGCAGTGTGTTTGGGAAGCGAAGTTGCCTTGACATTACGCAATTATGTATTTCTTGTCTTAACGGTAGCTTTCGATAATTAATGGTCATAATGATTAGAGACAAATTAAGTTTAACCGTTTTAGAAGCACTGAGGAATGTTTCAAATATTGTTTAAAGTAAAATTTTAAAAACTAGGATTCATGGGTGTTTCGGTAAAATAATTAAAGTAAATTTTTTAGTTATAATCAAAGTGATTTAGAGACATTTGCATCTTAAAAGCATCCATGTGTTTTTGAACAGCACATGTGACATTTCTTCGCATATCAACACCACCTTTTACAACTTTATTAAGAGTATGTTTAGCAGTGTGATAGTGGTTATTTTTTAAATAATTTTTTATACCGAAATACATGTTAATAATATTTTTTTATTTTTAAAAAATTATTTTTAACATCAAAACAATCCAATACATACAAATCATATTAAATTTTAATAAAAAATTTTAAAAATTTTATGGGGACTAACCGCATTCCCAAATTAACAATATACTAAAACGCGTAGGTAAAACACTGTAGCTAAAGCGGTTGTTTTTTTTTTTTTTTTTTTTTTTCGTTTTTATGCCTATGGGTTTTTTTTTTAGCTTTTTCTTTGTGTTTTTTTTTCTTTTAATGAATTTTTTTTGTTTAATTTAATTTGTTAATGTGGAATTTTTTTTTATTTAGTTATCATATTTTCATAACATGGATCTCGGGTTTGATAGGTTAACTTGGTTTGACGGGTTAACCCAATTTTTTTTTGTTTTTTTCTTTTTAATCAAATTTTTTCGTTTAGTTTAGTTTGTTAATTTTTTTTCGTTTAGCCCATCAATTTTTTTTCCTATTTAGTTATCAAACTTTCATGACGCGAATCTCAGGTTTGACGGGTTAACCTGATTTGAAGGGTTAATTTAGTTGCTTCAGATTTTTTTTCTTTTTCCTCATTAGTAACAAACTTATATCTTTTGTTTTGTTTGTGTTTTTTTTAATTAATTTTTTTCATTTAGTTTAGGTTGTTAATGTTCAATTTGTTTGCTATTTAGTTATCAAACTTTCATGACACGGATCCTAAGTTTGATAGGCAACCTGGTTTGACGGGTTAGTCCGGTTAATTCTGTGTTAACCCGTCAATTTTTTTTTTTTATTTAGTTATCAAACTTTCATGACACGTATCCTAGGTTTGACGGGTTAACTTGATTTGATGGGTTAACCCGGTTAATTCCGGGTAAACCCGTTTTTTTTCTTTCTATTTAGTTATCAAACTTTCATGATACAAATCTCAGGTTTTACGAGAGAACCTGGTTTAAAGGGTTAACCCAATTAATTCAATTTCTTTTTCTTTTTTTTCATTAGTTTTTTCTTTTCTGTTGATTTTTTTTCTTTGTTTTTTTTTAATTAATCTATTTAATTATCACACTTTTATGACACGACCTTATAGTCAGACTCACATCCAATATTTTTGGGTCCGGTGTTACAGTCAGGCTCACTTAAACTTGAGTCATGCAAGTTTAATTTTATTATTAATATTATAAATATTACTCTTAGATCAGGCGTTGCAGTCAAACCCAAGATTCTTGGGTATAACTTTGCAAAAAAATCCAAAATTTTAATATTTTTATTATTTTTAATATTTTATATATATAAAAAAAAACCCGCGGCATCGCGCGGGTATCAAAGCTAGTACTTTCTAAAACACGTGTGTGTATGACCGCGGAATGGTTTGCCTCCAACAATTATTGCTGTAATTAGAAGAAACATATATTCTCGTGTATCATCATATCACAACTGTGATAGATAATTTTTTTAATATTTCAAATGGATTAGTTGTTCCCTTAGCGTATTAGCAGCTTTAGGATCTTTTGTTATTTTCTCTTCAAATTTATTTTTTTATTATTATATAAACACTTCTGTCCCACATTGTTGACTTCCTGGGAATTTCCCATGTAGAAAAGGCTTCATGTCTCGTTAATTATCAAAACAAGACAAAAGAATGGCGGGCAATAATTCTCCGTGTGAAGAAGAAGAAGAAGTCGTCTGGAAGGAGAGAGGAAGGGACGGGGGATGGGGCCAATCCTCTTCTTCATGCTCCTGCAATAATAGCCATATTGACGGGGACGACGACTTAAACTAAGTATCTGTTGTTTGGAAGGAAGTATAGTTGTGATTTGTTTTTGAAATATTTTTATTTTAAAATAAATTAAAATAATGTTTTTTTATTTTTTAAATTTTTTTAAATTATTACATCAAAACAATCTAAAATATATAAAAAATATTAATTTTAAAAAAAAAATCAAATTTTTTTAAAATCATGGTACGTTTCAGACGGTGTCGGCAAATGCAGATGCCTTTTCCTTTTTTCTTTTTTATCGGCAGATGCCTTTCCTTTTAGATGCCTTTTCCCTTTTCCTTTACATATATAAAGGAAAAAAGAAACACGTAATTTAAAGGAAGACTTAAGGTCAAGTCGTCGTCCCCACCAATATGACTATTATTGCCCGAACATCAAGTAGAGGATTGGCCCATGCTTTGGCAATTTGGCAACTTCATAGAATGTTTTTGAATTTTGACCCATTTTCATGATGTGAGCTTGCATCTCATTTCTGGCCTCCATCCAACCTTATGCGGAAAAACGAAAGAGGAAAGAAATACTCGTTCTTGAAACCTTGATTCAGTGACCTTAGTTTGACTAGATTTAAATTAAAATAGATGAAAATTAACCCACAAAACTACTAAAACTAAGAACTATGAACATATTTTTTAGACTTTAATTGATGACAGAATGACCCATGAACAATCAGTGTTATCAATGGTCATATTAAACTACATGTACATCAAAAAATAAAATTACAAATGCATTATCCCACAAAGTTTAATTCTTGAGTAACAAAGTTATCTACACATACCATGCATTGATGATATGAGAACCTGAAAATAAACTCAATAAGCCTTTAAAGTCCAGGTCTTTAAAATTAAAAAAAATAAATTCTTCATGTGAACTAAGCATATGAAAATAATAAGAGTAGGGTGAGAAGAAGAAGAGGGAACCTGCTAAGGGGTCGTAGAAACCAACAACTTGAAGGTGTTTGCCATCTCTTGGAGTATGGCTATCAACAAAAACAATTCTGTAAAATACCCTGTTTTTGTATCCCAGACCTGCTAAACGAATCTTCACCGCTATTTTCTCTATTAAAATAAATATTTTAGTATTGGGTTCTGACTGATTTTAAAAGCTTTTTTATTATCATATAGAACCAATGATATAAATTCATGTTTTCTATATTTTTTTTATTTTCCTTTTCGTTGCTTTCCTCGCATTCTTCTTGCCAACCAAGCTTGAACTTGGTTTTCAGCGTGGGAGAAGACCTTATAATTTACAATTTATTGTCATCATTGGCCTCAGTTAGGTATACTCTTATTTGTTAGTGCTTTGGTCAATGGTTCTTTCACACACACATAATATTCAAAACAAACTTCACACTTTTTTGATATTGTGCAAGTACTCAGATCATTTGATGTATTCCATAAAAATGGCGTGCATTCGACCATTGAGCTAGATCCCCTTTGTTTATTTTGTATGTGTCCTGGGAAATTTTTACATCATTGCTAAATTTAATTTAGTAAACCTTGAGTTTCTCTAATTATTAATTTCTCACACTCCACCAGACTATTTATCAGCGGGTTGCTTCTTACAATGGCCCTGAAGATGTGAGTATAACCTACCCCATGTATTTATGGTGTAATTGGCACAATTTGGTAAATCATAATGGAAACCAGGTCTGAAACCAAGTCTTGTTTATTGTTCCGCATCAGTTTTCCAGAAAACTTAGATTTTACACGAACAATGCTAAATACCATTTCTAGCATGTTATGAGACTCTCATCAATGAGCATGCTTATATCAAAAATCACAGTAACTAATTCTTGTAGCTTGGATTGTTATTCTTGATCCAACCCATTGTAACTAATTCTTTACGCCTTTTCGATTCGAGGGTTCTGAGCTAGTTTATTCAATGCACTGCGCCATTCTACAGTGCTTTTACCATAGAGAGAGGAACCCAAATCTATAAGAGCCAACGGATTGCCTTGTACATGACTTACCATCTTTTCTATCAATTCTCTATGATCAATTGTGGGGTTGCAATTCTTCAAGGCTTTTGAGCTAAAGAGTTTAAGAGATTCTTCATAGTTCAACCCCTCAACCTCGTATGTTTTGTCTACTACATTCTTAAGCACTTGCTTGTCCCTACTTGTTATGAGAACTTTACTGCCCGAACCAAATGAATTGTGTCGTCCATCAAGCAAATCTTTCCATTCTTCCAAAGGCATGAAATCATCCACATCATCCAGAACAATAAAAACCTTTTTACGACAAAGTCTGTCCCTCACAAAAGAATCTCGAAAACTCAAGGAGCCCATGTTCAGAATTTATTGGCCAAGCAGCTGTGAAAGAAAGCTTCTTTGCAAATCAGCCATGGAACCTGTTTCTAATTCTTGCCTAAAGTTTGCAAAAAAGATTCCTTCAAATCGAGTACGAACCTTGTTGCACACAACTTGAGCAATCGTTGTCTTACCGATACCACCCATCCCCTGTATCCCTACAATGAGAACATCTGGAGATTCTATTTTTAACAAAGACTCAACTTTGTTAACGCGAACATCAATTCCAAATAGAGCCGTAGTGTGACTTGAAGACATGGCTTGCAATTCGTTCGAAACATCTCCAATGATTTTCTCAATAAATTTAGACTCCAGCCTGACAAACAAGAAGAACACACCTAATTGTTAGCCAAAATGGACAAGAAAAAGCATATAAACATACTCACTCCTTAGTAGCTACATCTATACATAGTAGACACGTATGAGTAATTGAGCATCATTATTGGCAATGGATAGTGCTAATGTAACAGTTGAGTCATAAACCTGGACAAGATTCTCTTACTGGGCCTCTCGAGAGAATGAATTTGAGTTTAGAAATATGCAGCAGCTCCCTACTTATCTCAAGCTACAGTTAATCAATCCTTGAAACTGGAAACTACTTGTAAGTGTATATCTAAGAAAATCAATGAAATGCAAATGCATATGTTTTCTCAAATCATCGTATCATATAATCCTTTCAATTAAAAAAGTTTAAGTTGTTAGGAGAAAATCTCAAAATATATAATTTATAGTATTTTTTAAGTCATCATGATCTTTTTCACCTCAAATTAATAGACTATTAATGCCCCAATTTCAAGTGAAACGATAGAAGAAAATATTGAAACATTGATTGTCCTGATAAAATTTAATATAAGGATTCTAAATATCTTCTCTCTGTCTCCTAAAGCTTAAGATCTGTACAAGTGTTTCGCTACAACGTTTTGAAAATCAAATAAAATAAATATAAATTCACAGAGCTCATCATTCTCAATAATTTTAAATTATATCTCAAATCCTCAACAAATGAACGAATATTTTTCTTATGGGATATATTTCAGGAGCTTACTCAGACTTCCCTAAGCTCCATCCAGATAGATTGGCTGCATCCGTCAAAGCGTCTCTGAAGCTCTGCTCTTTGTCCATCGTCAAAGCTTTCTTCTTTATCAATCTAGCCAATGCATCCCCAAACCTCCCTGTTTGATTTCTTACATGGGATTGATCCACCTGGTAGAACACAGGAATAACTATCTGTCCATTATTTTTTCTACGCTCAATAATCTTTGCAAGCTCCTCCAAGCACCATTTGGAAGATGCATAGTTTTCAGAAAAAACAATCACAGAAAGCTTGGCCTCTTCAATTGTTTTCAGAAGTGATGCCGAGATCTCATCTCCTCTCACAAGCTGATAATCTATGAAAGTTAGGATTTGTTTCCGGTTCAAAGCAGCATAGAGGTGGCTGGTAAAAGCAACACGAGTGTCTTCTCCCCTGAAACTAAGGAAGACATCATATTTAATTATTTGTGGCTGGGCGGTAGTTAAGGTGGAAGGAGTAGATGGGGATGGGGAAATATGACGGCTTCGTATGATGAATCTCCAGATATAAACAAACAAAAAGATAGAGAGAAACAAGAAAAACATAGCCATTGTTTTGTGGAGAAACAGTCGAAGAAACAAGAGTGAGACTCTGGTGGCAGGGTAAGTCTGTAGGGAGAGAACGGAAGTAACTCAAGGAAAAAAGATGCTGATTTCGAATCAGTAGCTTAGGAACATGTATAATTGTAATAATGGTTGTGATGAATTGATTGGGAAGAAGTTGACCCGCAACAATCAAGTGTTTTGTTATTCTTTTTTCTTTGTTTTATTTGGTGATGTGTAGCCTTGGCCGGATATGTATCTGTCGAGAATCAGACTAACAAGACTGTTTGTTTTGACATTTTAAAAATATTTTTATAAAATTTAAAATTTTTTATATTTTTTTATTTTAAATTAATTTTATTTTAAATATTTTCAAATTATTTTGATCGAATAATAATAAAAAAAAAAAAAAAAACAACTGTCCCTTTTGCAATTGTTCGTTTTCGTTCCCAAAGTAATTCATCTCAATTTCATCAAATATATCATGTTTGCATGGTTTAAAACCTAATAATTACTTGTGACTGTATATCTGTATTATTTATTTATTTCTTTTTTCAAACTATTGTTGTTTTCTTCGGTGTCCATCGAATTTTTTTCAAAGAATAACATTTTCAGGGGATGAAGAAGAACCTCATCCTCATTCCTTCTCTGCAATTACCACGAAGACATCTTTCAGTGACCAACTACGTCTCTCACTTTTGGCAGGCGGATTGATAACAGCCTTTTCAGCATTAGCTGCACGGTAACCAATGACTATCTCTCTTCTCTGTCGGGCGCGTAAGAGTACTTCATAGAAACTCAATTCCTCGCCTTCACTGAGGTAAAGATCTGCTTGCCTTATTTGTAGCTCATTTCCCTGATGAAGGCAAAATGTTTGTGAATGATGAGTTTTACTGATTAAAGGATCTTAAATTCCAACATCATCAATAGCAACAATTTCACTAACACAACAAAGGAATCACTGATCAATGCTCGAGGGTTGTTCTAAGCAGTAAAGAGAGAACATGCTAGCAAACCCTTTGCTGTTGTGGTCCAACATATTAACTAGCTTAATTTATCACAACCATAATGATTATTTGGATGCAGGGCTCACGATATGCTACTTTCTCAATATAAGAAGCAGGGCATCAAAGTCACTATAATATATGATTTGAAGGAGTGACCAACTAAATGCACCTAGGGAACGAAGCTAATGATCACCTGATGTGTTTAAGATTTCATCCTTTTCAGCATTAGCTAGCAAAGTTTCATGGGCTCTATGCAGGTGGCTTTGTGTGTGTGTGTGTGTGTGTGTGTGAGAGAGAGAGAGAGAGAGAGAGAGAGAGAGAGAGAGAGAGAGAGAGAGAGAATTTAACGTGATTGTTAAAAGTGCTTTCAATATCTTCCCTCAAGAGTTGGGCAAAAAACTAGAGCAATCCTGTAAAAAACATCGCATGATAGTACTTGTCAAACTACCTCCTACTGAGAACTTTCCAAGTTTCTGCTGAATTGAGGAAAGCTATAGTAAGTACCTCATTTGTTTATCTTTTAACCTTTCACATATGTTCATTCCAATTAAACATATAGATAAGGTACTGACAGGCAAATTATGAGAAAAGAAAACATTGCATGCACTTGTTGGAATTTTATATTGCAATTTTGTAAGCCCACTTCGCCCTTCAAAATTTGGTTTTCCATAGAGTGCAATAAGACCTCAGAATTTAACAGAAGTGAGACAAAAGAATACCTCATCTGCAAAGAGCTCTTCTAATACATCATTTATTTGTTGATCTTCTGCAACCATGGCCAATGCCATGCTGACAAGTTCATTTGATAAAACATAATCACTGATCTTCGACATGGATAATAAATTTTTAGTTCTTGGGTCCAGAATTTCACTTATTATTACAGATTTATCAGAAGCCTGCTGCATCTCCCCAATCCACGAACCTTGAGAGAAGGTTCCTCTGCGAACCTGGTTTACCATTGGGAGACGCTTTGACTGCATGGATCATGAGAATAAGAACACATGAATACAAAGGATCGAAGAGCACTAAATTGCAGCATTAATACCTGGATCCTGTACAATTATCTTCTTGGGTTCAGGAGAAAATAAACAAAATCTTTTGGCTTTTCCTTAAAGTTGAAGAGGAGTTGACCAAGTACTCTTCAGAAAAGAAGGCAAAAGACTATTCTAAACCTAAGATTACAGGGCATCTTGGAGGATGGCCTGAAACTTCGAAAAAGGCTGAAAGGTGAAGAGCTCATCTCGAGTCAAAGTGTAAAAGAATCTCTCAACACCCCCCACCCCACCCCCCAATAAAAAAAAAAAAAAACCCAATAAAAAATGTGTTCTCATTTGTTTCTAGCTTGTTTTTCGAAACCCAAACAGACTGTCTCTTCAAACTACACTTATCCTCCTTGGAAAGCCCCCCAAACATTATTCACTTTCACAAAGCTTACATTGCAGTGGCTGGGTGCCAGAAGCCAACTGTCATGTATAATAAATAAAGGTTTCAGTTGTCCATGTGAATTATTGTCTTTTTAAGTCGTGAAATTTATACCGGTTAATCATTAGAACTTATGTTGTATGAATGAGTGATAGCCTATCCTCCAGAGCTTTAGTTAGATCAAGTACCTGAATATCACGAATCAATAATAATGTGGCAAGAGATCGGGAGTCGGCTTGAATGGCTGAATCTTCCACTGACTCATCAGCCAAAATTAAAATCTAGACACACCAAATACTGCATCAAAATCTTTTTAACTAAGAATAAGGATAATTACATTCAAAAAATACAATCCCAAATGTCATATAGTTTGATTCAAAACCCACTACTATTTTAGTATTATTCACTTACTGAATCAAAAGATTGCAAAGGAAGGCTTTCTAAATGACGTCTTATGACCGCATTTCCCTCTCGATTGACAAGTTGTATATTTTCCAATCTACTTAAGTCTAGACCACCATCAATGAGCTTCTTTTCCCTCTCATTTTCAGGAACATCATTGAACATCCAGAGCTCTGAACCTGGTGCTAGAAATGCATCCAACACCTAATCATGAAGAGATGAGTAACTGATAATTACTTTTGTTATAGAAATGAAATAGTCTAAATGAGAGAAAAAGAGAGATCATTGTTGCCCAAAAAAAAGTATATGTAGAAACTGGAAAGAATGGTTTCAATAGACACACTTGTTGCAACTACAACTGAAAATCCTGCAATAATAACACAGAAGAATTCTGAAATGTCTACCACCACTTTGCCGCAACGGAGAAGTTATGATTTCATAATCCTTATAACATTACCATAATCATATCTTCCATGTCACGTCTCCAACCACAGAATAATATCTTTTCTGCAGACTTTGGACCTATAAAGTCTTTGGGTAGACTTCCTCTCCATACCTGCAGCATCCAGGCGAAGAAAAGAAAAGATTAGGGGCTTCACAAAAGAGCTTACCACAATCATATCATCAATGTCCCTCCTCCATCCACAAAGTAGAATCTTCTGTGGCATTCTTGCAGGTCGGGCAATGTGCATGAATGATGCCTCTTTGACCTGAATGATGAAATTTATTATATTATGTAAGTTCTTCTTTTATGGTGCGTTCACTTACCTAATTTCCACTGAAGGCATCATTCTAATGTTCACAACTGAACTTGTCCTTAACCAATCCGAGCATGATCTGCTATTTTCACTTTCATTTTTTCCCTTATCAGTTTTATCAGCCCCTTTACATCATGTATTACTTCTTCTTCTTTTTTGATAGTCTTACATTATATCAAAAGCTATATCCTTTACTAAATTACACAATTTAGTAATCAGAGAAAAGAACCATCCATAAACGGCTATGGTAGACACATCAGGTCCAATGTGATAGTTTTCACCAACCACACAGCATCATGTACAGCACCAAAGACTTCATGCATATCTGTGCAATAACATACGTTGCTAAAACTAACTAAAGTGAAACTATTTATCTATGGGTATGCATTGGTGCCTATAGCTAGGACCTTGTTTTCTTTTGTTTACAGATATTTTCTGCCTTTATCAAGGCCTTCTCATTTTCATTTTGTAATTTATCTCCAATAAATGAGCATCCTGGATCTGGTAAGAGAAGACGACTTTCTTTTGCACTAGGTCAGGTGTAGGTCCCGACTCTTATCATGCACATACAACCTAGGATGACAGAACAAAGACACAAGCTAGGGAAAAGAAAGAAGCATGCAATCTATAAGAAATCTTTATTTATGAAGGAAAATGAAAGCACCGTAGGTAATGCTGCTGGAGCATAGCTATCATCATCTTCCGCAATGACAAGGATTTCATCATCTTCTTGAAGAACATACGAGTCTTCAGGATTTAAGATAATTTTACCATCACAAGAAGCAACCTTGATCCCACAAGGTATAGCGTCGGGAAAACTGATTAGTATGTCCTCGAATTGCATGCCGTGCAACTGCGGCCATCTTTTGATGTAAAACTCACAATTTTCAAACCCAAGTATGTCTTCCCATATCTGTCATAACCAATCCGTAATTGATCACATACACAAACAAGCAGGAAAGAGTTTACAGCAGAATAATAAACAGCAGTAAAAAATCAGCGTGAAATAAATCAGCCAGGCAATATCACTTACAATGATGTTAACAGAACGTGACAAGAGTTTTAAGGGTGCAGAATTAACCTGTGCAAGTCCTGGCTGCCGAGCACATTGAATCATCAAGCGGCCAATAACATCATGAGCTACAACAGTTTTGACAAGATCTCCACCAACAAGTTTCACAAGAACCTCATTGTCAAGATCACTTAGCTCCACCACAATGTGCCCTTTTAGACCTTCTTTCACTCCTGTAAGACTTAAGACGGTTCTCAATGCGCGAGCATCACTCTGTATACAACCATAAACATCAATGGCTATCAATGCTTGTCAATACCATACATGAAGAACATTACTTATGCACTCAAGTAGCTGACCTGGTCAGCATTTCCATCTTCAGCAAGGACAACTATTGCACGGGCCTTGGAGACAGATACCTGAAACTCAGGTATTACCATATCAAGAAAAGCAACAGATAAGATAATGGTTTCACCACTCATGACAAGGTAGATACTAACATCATTAAAACTGCTGGCTGCAACAACTTCACAGAAGCCCAAAAACAGGCAAGTTGCACCATAGAATGATTGTGGGAAAGAAGATTATAACAAGCCAGTGTACTTGGGAAAACAATAGCCATTAGAAAGTAGAAGGTGGACTCAAAGAATGTACAGAGAAGTAATATTCATAGCAGAAATCATGACAAGAAATGCTATGTGCAATCTTCAAGAATATGAAGTAACATTGTACAATAAAATGCTTAAAGCAAAATTTTAATCATAGAATTCTTTCTTGGGAACTGCCATGCTTTAGCAAAATTAGGAATGAACCCTAACAAACAAAGGGGAGTGAATGTGGCCAGAAACTAAACTAAACTAAACAAACATAAATTTTCGAGAGGATATCTAACCAGGCCATTTAATAAATCACTAATTCATTGTACAACTGAAGAAGACTGAATCCATCCCGCTACCACAGCTTTTCAGCAGAGAAGACATCTCTATGTTACAACTTATAAGCAATATCACAGAAACTATGCATACCTTTTTTAGGTCAGCCAGAATTAGGGGGCTCCCACTTCTGCATATGACAGATGTTCCTTTGAAGTCGAACTCCATTTTAGCAATATCCATTTCCATCTCTTCTTTGTCTCGTTCAGCCATCACTACTACAATTCCTCCACCCAAACTCTCATTGGCTATTCCAAGTTGATTCAGCAGTGATCCCTAGTTTCAGAACAAATTACTTGGTGAATGAGGAAAATATTGCAAAAAGATTCTTCAAGTACCTAAATATATTTGTTTCGTTATCCACGCCCTTTTAGGAATTTATTCAGAGATTTTTAAATTAGGATGGAGATTATTGTTCCCAGATTATATTAAGTTTCTCTTTGAAATGACCTGCCTGCACTATTCACAACTAAGTCGTGTAATAGTGCGAGCACACATATGCTCAAAAACAAGCTTCATCACACTGACAAGCTGTGTAATCAGAATCTTACTAGTTTATCGCTCCAGCCAAGAATTAGAGTATGGTTTTGCTCAACCACTTTGCTTCTTCCTTTCCTTAATGAATCAAACTTCTCAGAAATAGCATCAGACACAAGTCCAAGCATCATAGCAAAAATAAGCATCCCACCAAAGCTAATAGAAACAGAAACAAGCCTTGGACCAATCCCCTCGGTATTAGCATGATTGCCTGAATCCGCTATAAACGTCCAAGACAACCAAAGACAATCCGCTAAATTATCATCTGTCACACCAAACAACGCCAATCCACCAAGGCAAATAACCAGCAATGTCGCAACCAACAACGCCAAAGGCTTGGCATATGGATGAACTGATAAAAAAATATCCACCCGATATGCAAGCTGCTTATTCAACAACGCCTCTTCCGAAACACTATCCGATGATCTGGATTTCGATACAAAATCAATGTACTTGAAAGCAAGAACCGGAATAGACAAGAGCGTAACTGAAACAATCAAAGCCAAATTCTTTAACCCGTTATCACTACCATAACCAATATCATCAAGCTCCCGCATAACTGAATCAAAAGTATCTACATTGGATAACAAATTACACGCTCGTAATCTAACATTTAGTTTCAGTATTTGATCCTGCAATCCGAAAAATAAAAAATCCCAGTTAACTAACAACAAAGTCATGCATTAAGGTCAAAGTCAACTAGTAAATACTTTAAATGATCAATAAAACTACATACAGATTTAAAATCACCAATCTTCATAATAAAAATCAAAACTTTTAAGTGAAAAACTCACCTGCAAAACAATTACTTGGTTATGTAGAGTAAAATTCTTGTGCACTAATGAAGTCAAAGCTGTAATCACAATCTGCAACAGCCCAAAAACAAAACCCACTTCAAAAAACAGCTTCTTCTTTTACTTTCACACAATCAAGTTGTCGGAAACATTACTATATAAATACTCACAGCTACTGTAATGGCCAAATTCCATCGGACTCTGACCCGAAGGCCCAATGACCCAGAAGAAACCTTCACAGTAGACTGCTTCTTCTCACTGGAAACAACAGGTTTGCGGTCCAAAACGGAGTCATTTTGGTGTTGTATTGAAGATTTATCAGGTGGTCGAGGGAACTCCACCCGCCGGCGAAGTCTTCCATATTTAGAAGTGGTGGTGGGAGAGAGAGAGGGCGATGAACGAAACGAGGGCGGATTGGAGATGTTGGAATCTGGAGAATGTTTGGAAGCAGTGGAGAATCTGCGGTGGGGTTTAGGAGGTTTAGGAGGTGATTGGTGGATGAAGGAAGGTGAAGGGAAGAACCAGTCCCTGTTGAAGGAAGGAGAAGTTGAGTCTTGGGAGTCAAGGGACATGGTGGGGCTTTTTTGAAATGCTTTCTCTCTTTGTGTTTGATTAATGATTAGAGATGCTTATAGGAAGGCTAATGTTCTCTTTTTCTTGTTTTCTTTTATTTATTTATTTTTTAGTGTTTCTAACCATAGTTACAAGTCTTTACCCGTGAGTTGACTTGCTTCAAAGCCTATTGTTTTACAGAAGAGTTAATTCAAGTAAATTTAATTTTTTTAAAAAAAAATTAATGATGTTATTTTTAAAAAAATCAGGTTTTGTAAGTCAGTTGATCCAAACCAAACCCTTAATTAATAGGTAATTAAGTTAATATGAGTCGAAACTTAGATTTCTAACTCGTTTTTACTTCAATGAAAACTTTTTTTTTTAAATGCATATTTCACTTAATTTCATTTTATTTATATAAAATTCAAATGACACTATAATTAATTATGTTTAGATTAAAAGCATAATAATTAAATTCAATCCAAATCACAAGTTAAGATGCAAATTAATAGCAGTTTTATCCTATCTTAAGTAGTTGTTTTTTAATTTAAAATTGATGTGGGTTAATTTTTTAAGTTAAAATGATATTTTTTAAAAATTAATTTAATTTTTATTAGATTTTAATTGAGTCAATTTATTCATAATAATTATAAATGTAAGTGAACTTCACCAGATTAATTAGTCAACTTTAAATTAATTTTACTAGACCTGTTAGTTAATTTTAAGATTGAGTTAACTTGGATTAATGAAATTAAATGAAATATTATCTAAAATATGTTTTTTTTAAAAATTAATTTTTTTATATATATTTTAAATTGTTTTAATATGTTGATCTTAAAAATTATTAAATAAATATCATATATATTTTAATATAAAAAATATTTAATTACACTCTCAAATAGATAATTAATCGAATGATTAGGATCGTTGTATTTAATAAAACTTAATGTTAATATTTTAAAAAGTTGACAGTGAAAGAGATTGTTTGTAGTGATTAGTTTTGTGGTTTTAAAAATAATTGATGTGTGCAAATTTGTCCTTAGAAAGTTATCTGTAAAGTAAGTGCCTTCTAAAGTCAAAAGTAAACACAAAGAACGAAAAAGTTTAAAATTTGGAACTTGATTATTTTCTTAATCATTCTCCTTTTGAGCTAGATTACATCATATTTGTTAAACTTTCTTCAAATTCGATTTGTTTGATTCAAATATAACTCGATTCAGGTTAAAAAAAGGGTTGACTTGAAAGATTTAATAAACTAATTTATAATTTGGTTTATTTAATTAAAACCTAAGATTTTTTAAAATATAATAAAAATAATATTATTTTGATTTAATCGGATCACTTGCCGATGCATAATTTAAATTTTAAATTAGGAATTTTTATTTTCTATAATTGTACTATATAATATTATATTGCTTTACTATAATCAAATTAGATTTTATTAGATCATGGTTCTAAGCCAATCTTCCATAATTATACAAAAATATCATATATATATCACCACCATAAATCTAATCTAATGTTTCCGTATTTATGTTATAGTTATAAAATTTAGTTTGGTAAATTAATTTAGGACCTCCGGATTTGAAAGCAATATTAGGCTGGATTTCATGGCAAACTAAATTATTTTTTTATTAAAATGATTTAATTTTAATAATAAAAGTTTTGTTTTTTTTTTGCTGGATTAGCAGTTGACAAGCCACCCATGTTTTGGGCTTAGGGCTCATGATTCGATTCTCATATACTAAGCTCTGACCCAAAACATGAGGCTTGGGTCAAACAGCCTTGTCACTTGTCAGTGGCACTTCGTTAAAAAGAAAAAGAAAAAAATCGGCTCAGTAAGAATAGATCGCCTCCATTCCAGGCCAGGGTTTAGCAGAGAGAAGAGAAATCTCTCACCATCATCACAAGGTACTCTCGCTCTCAAAACTCTGTATTTCACCGAAAGAAGAACCCTTTAGCCATATAAAAGATTATTTGCCTTCCTTTTTTTTTCACTGTTTTGATAAGTTTCGAATCAAATCACACTCTGTCCTAAACAAACTGATGGGATTCTTCATATTCTGTTTTGACCTAACTTAGCTGCTTAATTCGGGGGAGCCCTCTTTTCTCTTTTAGTTTAAGAAACCCTAAAAATGTTAACATAAAAAAGTCTTCGTTCTTGATACATTGTTCCTGTCACTTGCTTGTTTTCTTGAATTTTATAGTGTAAATAATATTTAGCTTGATTGATAGATATATTATTATTTCTTCATTTAGTTTAGGATGGATTATAGGGGAAATTTTATTATTTACCTATTAAACATGAGACATCTCGAATCTCACCCCACCTAGCAGCTGGTGATTGATTATATTTCAAGATGAAGCTGAAATGTTTCTATGTTTTTCGAACACAAAATGCTTGTTGATTTTCTTTTTATTCACACCATAAAGGAAAAGGGAAACATGTAAGAGTCAAGTTTTTTTTTTTTTTGGATGAGTCAAGTATGGTTTCCAATAGCTGTGATTAGTGTTTAGCCCAAGTTCTTCTTTGAGCTGTTGCTCCAGTTTTTGTTCTTGCGTGTCAATTGTAAGTTGTGAGATTCCACTGTGTTTCATTGGGCGGGCTTTGTTTTAAAAAATCTCATGCTGTGTTTTTTTGAAGAATAACACTAATTTAGGCTACTGAAGTCTCTATCTGGGAATTAGAAATGGATTGTAGTGTAGATTTTTTTTTTCACTTGTGCGATTCATTTCCATTTCGCTATTTCACTTTTTTATTTATCTCTAATGCACTAGTTGTTACTTTTTACATGTCTCTAACCCTGAGGCCTTGACTGGCTTTATTTTTCACTCTCTGGCTCCTTTTGTCTTGTGCTAACATGTAACTCTGTCATTAGTTGAACTTCATTATGAGATTACTTGGCTTGCATTTGATGTGATTTTTATGTCTTTCATTGCACTCATAGGATTTCTTTCAACTTCTGAAACTTTGTAACTCTTATTCTTTTTCCCTACCTGGTATGCAATTGCAACAAGATATTCTCAAACAACATGCGAATTGATTTTGTCTTTATAATGTACAGGCTAGAAAAAAGAAATATGGAAGGGTCTAGTCAATATCTTTAGTTGCAATGGGTTAAATGTGGCTTATGTTAGTTGTTATTAATGTATAGTACTGATCTTCTCTTTTCTCATGTATGGTGAGATGGTGGTTCTTGCTGGTCACTGGCAAGCCGAGTCATGCTTGTTTTGGTCTGAGCATTACCTGCTTCACCATTTATGAGTTTAAAGATCACTTCCTGCAAATATTTATGTTACTCTTGCCTTGTTGAAACTTTGTACGTTACATTACCCTGTTTTTGGTTGGTAGAGGGGGGTTTTAGATTGCATCGTGTTATCTTTATGTGAGATTCATGTTCATTTTGCGATTTAAATCTTTTATTTCTTTCACTACATTTCATTAGGTCTGGATGTTAAATGCTTTGAGGCCTTAGCCTCCCCTCCGGAGTCATATTTATCTTCTCACTGCTTCATTCTTCTGTCATATGCGAATATGCCTGTAGTCAACTTCAGTAGGATATCAGTGGGTTTGTAGTAGATTTGACATGCCTTTTGTTACACGCCATTGGCTCTTATGACCATTTTGGAAACAAGCAAGAAAGGGGGATTTATCTACTTCTTAGTCTGAAATGTTCGTAAACCCTAGCTAAGAGTCTCATAGATCAGAGTCTTTAGGCCTGCCTGGTTTGCAATTGCAATAAGATGTTTCTCCTATTTCATATTACTTATTTAATTTGGCACTGGATATTAACTTTATGCTGTATTCCCATTCAGGATTTTAGTTCTTTCATAGAGCAGAAGTCAAGATGCAAGTTGTGCCTAGGGAGAGTGAAAGTGCTTTGTCTGTCTCTGGTCCAAGGCCAATGGAGTGGTCTACTGTTCCATATACAGGGTCACAAGCACCTGGACATAATGGTAAGCAGCGTAGATCTAGCTTGGAATCACCTATCATGTTGCTTACTGGTCACCAGAGTGCTATATATACTATGAAGTTCAATCCAGCAGGAAATGTCATTGCATCGGGATCTCATGACAAGGAAATTTTTCTGTGGTACATGCATGGGGAATGCAAAAACTTCATGGTTATGAGAGGGCACAAAAATGCAGTTTTAGATCTTCATTGGACTGCTGATGGGTCCCAGATAATATCAGCCAGTCCTGACAAAACTGTCAGGGCATGGGATGTCGAGACCGGAAAACAGATAAAGAAAATGGCAGAACACTCCTCTTTTGTGAATTCATGTTGCCCTTCCCGTAGGGGGCCTCCACTTGTTGTAAGTGGATCTGATGATGGAACTTCAAAACTTTGGGATTTGCGCCAGAAGGGTGCCATCCAAACATTTCCAGATAAATACCAAATCACAGCTGTCAGTTTCTCTGATGCATCGGATAAGATATTCACAGGTGGTATAGATAATGATGTTAAGGTATGGGACATCCGCAAGGGTGAAGTGACCATGACACTTGAGGGCCATCAAGATATGATAACAAGTATGCAGTTGAGTCCTGATGGCTCATATCTGCTTACGAATGGCATGGACAACAAGCTTTGCATTTGGGACATGCGCCCCTATGCACCACAAAATCGTTGTGTAAAGATTTTTGAAGGGCACCAACACAACTTTGAAAAGAACTTGTTGAAGTGTAGCTGGTCACCAGATGGAAGCAAGGTCACTGCTGGTAGTGCAGATCGCATGGTTTACATATGGGACACAACTTCTCGACGCATCTTGTATAAGCTTCCTGGTCACACTGGATCTGTCAATGAGTGTGTCTTCCACCCTACTGAGCCTATCATTGGATCATGCAGCAGTGACAAACAGATTTATCTTGGGGAAATCTGATTACTGCTTTGTCAGCCTGTCCAAAATGAGTTGTTAGTAACAGGGAAGATATTTTGGGGCCTGCTTGTCAGTACCCAACTAAACGATTGAATAGGTTGTACTACTTCTGTAGCTTTTGAGCTGAATTCAACTTAAGTGATGTTGATGTATGTTTTACTGATCTTTCTTATATCTTGCTGACTTGTTTGTAGTCCTTGTTACTTGCGGGCTATCTTGTTCTACTGAAGTATCTATGAATATGCGCACAGTGAGTGTTTGTTGGATATGAAATTAAGTTTTTGGACTTGTACTCTTTGATCTAAGCAAGTTTCCAACTATATTCACTGTCCAAGCATGGTGATATAGCTGCAACAATTTGTATCTTACAGTTTTGTCAGTCTCCCTGGAATGATTTGTTGGCAACAACGAGAGCATTTCCTTGGGAGCATTTCCGGAATGATTGCCTTGTTGGCTGGAGTATGATAATACCGTTAGGTACAAGACTTGTCCCAGCCCGGTCTGGTCAGCTCGGGTCCATGATTTGCTTACTAGGGGTCTGACCCGGATGAGGTTAACCTACCCAACCTACAACCCACCTTGGGCCAGTTGACCCATGGATGGGGTCATATATCTGTGCTTAAAACTAGCCGTTGATAAGCAAACCAGCCTGCTAGAATTATTGGTGACGAATGAAGTCACAGTAGGAAAACTAGCCGATGGCAAACCCTCTTTTAACGGTCACTTCCCTGCTGCACCAGCTTCTAGCCCTTGCATATACATACTCGCCATCCCATTTTCCCTTCAACAAATCAGTCACAATCTCAACAAAAAAAAAATTGTATTTCAATCTTCAAAGTCCAGCTTCTCATTACAGCAAATCATCAGTTTTCTCAAATGGGTCTCATTAACAATCACAAATCTTGTCCAGTGACTGAATCCCACCACTCAACGCATAAATTCTTCACCATATGCAACTACATTCTCTTGTGTGCAGCCTCTAGTTGCATATTCCTCACTCTTTCTCTCCGTTTATTCCCTTCCCTCTGCGGCTTCTTTGTCATTCTCCTCCACATGTTCACCATCATTGCAGCTGTATCTGGCAGTTCTGTGGCCTTATCTGGATCCAACAAATGGTATGCAGCTCACATGATCAGCACCTCTCTAACAGCAATATTTCAAGGATCAGTTTCAGTCCTTATATTTACCCAGACTGGTGATTTCTTGGGGTACTTGAAGTCTTACGTGAGAGAGGAAGATGGTGCTGTTATCTTAAAGTTGGCTGGTGGGCTTTGTTTGCTGATCTTTTGCTTGGAATGGGTTGTGTTGGTTCTTGCTTTCTTGTTGAGGTACTATGCTTTTGCAGAAGGAAATGGGAGTGGCGCTGGTTCTTTTGATAGAAATGGAAAAGTTCAAGAAGAGGAGTTGAAAAACTGGCCTTGGCCTTTGCAATTTTAGAGAGTCGCTTACTTCTAATTTTTTGTCAATTTGATTTGTACTTGTCATGTTCTTACAGTGGAAGTTTGTTTTTTAAGCAGAAGTTTTTATTTTTTAAAAAAAAAAATACTTTTTTTATTTGAAATTATTTTTTTAATTTTCAATATTTTTAATGTATTAATATTAAAAATAAATTTTTAAAAAGTAAAAAAAATGTCAATCAGACATACAGTAAAACTCACATTGTAAACGATGCTGGGCCAAGTTTAACAAATCTTCAATCTAATTAAAGGCAAATTCATGCTTCGAGCTTCTGATAAACCAGTACCAATAAGAGGAGGCCTAATAACAGATTCGCAGCCCATAGCCCATCTCGATCTTATAACTGGCCCATACACCATTATCGCAGGCCCAACAATAGCAAGCAGATTACATGCCGTGCTAGTCGGTATTCTGTAGCCACCACCTGTCGTCGTTAGCAATTCTCAAGAACCCAAGAAATCATAAAAAGACAAAAAGAAGTCACAGTTCTTAGGGTTTATTAAAGGGTTTTGAGCTTCCACTGAAAGAACTCCACGATTTCAGGTTCGTTTTTAATTTGCAAGGCTGTAACTTATTGATGTTCGAATTCATTTTCTTGATGGTATTTTGTTTGGTTGCTTATTTTTCTACTTTAGTTTGATTTAGCTGTCTGGATTAGTAAAATTTCATCTTCAGCTGCTGGGAAGTTAAAAAGTCAACATGATGTTCAAAACCCAGATTTTGTTTCTTCATTTTTCTCTGGTTTGAGGTGCCAAAATGTGGATTAAGTGTCATTCTAGTGTTGGATTGATGAGTGTTTTATTGAATTTTGGATTCACTGATTTTTACATGGTCTGATCGGGTTTTTTTATCGTTACTAATAGGCCGATGAGTTATTACTTTACTATTGTTGTGAAGAGGAATGAGTGTTTATGTTGCATTTCTGCCAAGGAAAGAAGTTAAATTGGGGTTTTGGTTGTCAAATGGTGATTCATATAGTTGAATGAAAACTTTAAATTTTGAGAAATCAAATCATATGTGCATTGAAAATTCCGAAAACAATTGGAAAGGACATATATGTGTGTGTGAGCAATGATAAGTGTTGAAAGAACAAACTATTTCTTTACCAAGTAGGGCCTTTGTCTTTCTTGTTTATTCCAGAAGCTAGACTGATCAGTAGGGCCTTTTTTTTTCAGTGTCAACTTTCAAGGTAGTTTTACCTGTTGCTAGCAGGTGCATTTTTGAAGAAAAAATTACGTTTCATGTTGAATTTCAAGGTCCTTTCTTTTTCTTCAATGCACTGATGGTTGATGAAGGAGATTAAGAGAGAGGAGAGCTAGATTAGTGAAACAGAAAAATAACAGTGCAGGTGTAGAGCTGATGATAGCAGTGTACTTGTGAGGGAGAGAAACTATCGAAAACATTTCTGAGTTTAATTGCATGAAGTTTTAGGATTAGTGAGATTTGTTTAGTCCATTGGTGCAATTCAATGTGCAATTCAATTGGGTAATATCTTCATTAGCAGTTGAGAATACCTCCTGTAATATTTTCCATATTTGCCAATGAAAGAATTTGAATCCGGTGCTATAATTCCCTTCCATGGAAGCATGTTTTGTTTGCCACAAGATGCCTAGAAAAACAGATTAATTCATATATTTCCTTTCCTACTTCTGCAACTTTGGCAGTATAACACATTTTCTGCTACAAGTTTCGGTTACAAGATGGCTGGATTCAGTAGCCTTGCACCCAAGACCAAGAATCTGGTAGTTGCTGGAGGCTTGTCAGCATTTGTTTTTGGGGTTTATTTCTACACCATGAGAGCTGTTGGAGGGACAGACGAACTTCAGACTGCTATTGATAAGTTTGAACAGCAGAAAGGCAAGGAAGAGTCTGAGGCAACCATCCCATCTAAGGCTTGACCATATGGTGCTTGGTGTAATAATGTGATCAGAAACAAGAGAGTGGTTAAGTTGTGAATGTGCTGTTTCTACTTTTGATTTTGCACTTTTACTGTACTTGATAGGCATTAGAGTCTGAGGCAACCATCCCATCTAAGGGTTGACCATATGATCCTTGGTGTAATAATGTGATCAGAAACAAGAGAATGGTTAATTTGTGAATGTGCTGTTTCTACTTTTGATTTTGCACTTTTACTGTACTTGATCGGCATGATAATGAAAACATGGGAGAGTAACAATAATCTGAATTCGCATGTTAGCGGTCATTTTCGGGAAAATAGTCGAGTACATGATACAAATAAGGTCGTCAGAATGGTGATTGCTTTTGTTGCTTAACTCCTCAATTTTGCAGTCTTTTGTTGTAAAATATTGTATATTTTCCCTTAAAAATAATTTATGACAAATTGGTTATATCAGCGAAGGCGGTTCTATACCAATTGGGAGTGGGTAGCAGGTTTAAGGGTGTGTTTGGTATTGCGGTAGTTTTTGTGGTTGGAAGTTGTTTTTATAAAAAGTACTTTTAGTTGAGGCTGGTTTGAAAAAATAGGTGTTTGGTTAAAACTGTGGTTGAAATTGAGGTCGAAGAAAAAATAGTTTAATGTGTTTGGTTAAAAAAAAATGATTTTCAAATTGAGGTTATAAAATAATTAAAATATATATATATATATATATATATATATATTAATATTAATGATTTTAATTTAAATATTATAAATTTAACTACTGTTATTACATCATGAAATAAATAATATTGATATCAAATATTTTTTATTATTCTATTACATTATGTGCAATGTCATCACATACAAAATCTATCCAACAAGGACTATATTTTTCATGGTTTCTTAAACGCGCAACAACAAAAACTGAATTTTTTATTACGTCATCAAGTGATTTCCTTTTAATTTTTTGAATAGAACACAATTAAAATAAAAATAAAAACTGAATTTTTTTTAACTAGACCGAACCCGGCAATAACATAATTGGAATTGCGATCAAATTTCACAAATGCTACGTCATTAACTCTAGCCTATTCTACCTTCCCTTCATTTGACAGAAAACAAATTTGTACACATTTTTTCCTGGAGTCCATGTCTATTGAATAAATTGTATATGATACTGCTGTATAGAACTGCAAGTCCATTTACAATGATTTGCTGATGTTTCTACTTTTATCTTGGTTCTTATTTTGCTTAGCAAGCATGGTTATGTGAAGCAGAGTAACTATAAAGTCTTAATCTTCAATGAGAATGTTCCTACATTCAAACTCAAATATGTTCTTTGCAGCTTACTTGTTTCAGCTGTTCCATAATGCCACGAAGTTTCACTTGTAGAACTCCACTGCTCTCGCTCCTCTCCAGTCTCAGTTGAGTCGTTGGTAGGCTATGCACAGTGGGAAATGCCAAAAGCTCTGTAACTAATCCCCTTTCCTTTCAAATTGGATGCCCCATGAGACATTGCTTGATGAATTCAGCGTTAGAGTGTAAACTAATCCAATAACAATAAAGCTAACACATTTGATTTGAGGTTGGAGATGGTGCGAACCGCAAACTCATGCCAGTCATGACAAATGGTTGATTTGATACCAATTCCATGGTGCCTGCCAAACACATCTACTTAAAAAAATTTCTACCTTGCTTTTCTTGTTCTTGGCAGCAACCAGTTGCACTTTCGCTTGAAAAATTGCAGGAACAAGACAAAAACTCCGAGCAACTTTTTGTTTGGAAGCAATCTGAACATCAAGATATGAACTTCTTTTCTTTTGAAATCTTACAAACCATACATCAACCTCCATCAAAACTACAAAAGAATTAAAACCCCAAAATCCATCGGATCTTATCAGACAAAAGAACCCATAGAAGAAATTGCTCTGTTTTTTTTTTTTTTTTTTCCTGATACCAAGGTTTTGATGACAGATCTCATAACTCTGAATTCCTGTTGATCTCCAAAACGTCAGGCAACTCATTATACATCTTTTTACATTCCACATCAATCCTAAATGTTCCATTATTATAAACCCCATTGTTCCCAGCTTCCGGAATTGTATGACCCATTATCATCCCCTTCATCCCAGCCCCATAACCACTGCATTCCTCCCTCAACAATATCCTGGTGCCAATTTTCCTCATAACTGCGTTGTCAGATTCTGCAATGCAGCTATCCTGGCTCTAATACCACAAAAGAACGGGTTTAATATCAAGGAAAGTCAAAAGGAATCCATCAAAGACATCCTCTTGCTTTCCTAGTCCAACACCCTCACTCTTCATTTCATTACTTAATCTGCTAAACAACACCAATAAGCTAAATTCTCTACCTTCTCTAACCCTGTATTAATCACATTCCTCAAGTGGAAATGTATTCTATGAAAAAAATATTAAAGGGCACCACCACACGAGCATTATAAAGAAAACTTTGATGAGGATTTCCAACATAGAAGATCAGTACAGCATGGGATCAGTATAATAGAATCAGTATAAAGGGATTCAATTAATAATTATTCAATATAAAAGGTAGTTGTTAAACATGAAAATTAAAAATAAAAACTAGTTTCTGGATAATTAAAAACAGTATAGATCAAATATTTTCCATCAGAACGTCCTCCACTAGTAGCGCTCCTTGACCACCTGCAATAAGTTCCTCTTTTTCGCATGTTCCAATACAGCATTACGCATCCCAAATCTAAACCTCCATTGCAGCTACTGCAGTGACAGTGGATGTGTTTTTGTCCACGGTATTTGACATCGAACGCTTAGTTATCGGCAGGCACCATCTTGTGCATATTTCCAATAGTAGCGTGACCAGTAGCAAAGTTAGTATTATACCACTGTAGGTAAGCCTCCAAAATCTTGCGGCGTGCAATATGTCAAATCCTTTGTATATGTTGAATATGCTTAGGATAAGTGTTGAGCAACCCGCCAGGAAGTGGAACCAGTTGAAGAAGGGACGATACTTGCTATCTTTGTCAGGTCTGACCAGACCACCAAACACCTGCGCTGTTGCAAGACAGAAGAGGACAATGCCGATGATTTTGTGACAGCTATGTTCAATTCCATGAGACCTTTTGCCAAGAAATATTCCAGTCCCAAATCCAGACAGACCACCAAGAATATAGGCCAGCAGTTGACAACCGACATGCAAGTAGAACCATAAAGGGTCTGCAGATTCGAACTTCTTCAAGTATCTGGCAATGACGGCCCCAACAGGCATTAGAATACCCCAGCTTACTGTGTTCAAAATTCCATGGACATTTTTCAGTGTTGTTGAAGAACTTCTTGTCGCTTTAATCCTTCCTGAAGAGAAGTCCAAGCTCCCCATGGATTTAACGTTGGGACTGGATGGAGCAACACTATGCATCATTGGAGTGTTTCCAGACATGGGGCCTACTTGCCAGAGATGATTGACTGTGCTGATGTTTCCATGGAGCTCTAAGCTTGCATAGATTATCATCTCATTGTTCTGATTAGTAGCAGACAAGTCCAGGACAGGAAAGCTAAGATTTCCTTGTTCCAATCGCGTTCCATAACTTGTTATAGGCGAAGTATAGACTGCAAGACTTCCATCCGTTCTCTGAAAAGAAACGATTGCTTGGGAACCAATCATCCCTCCTGAAGTTGGATTGATAGCCCAAGCAATCCATCTGCGATCGGTCACGCCAGTATGCCTGAAGGCAACCTCAACTCTGCTGGATAATGGATGGTAGTTCCAGTGAAGAGAGGAACTCAAAAAAGGCAAGTCGCTGCAAGAAGAGAACTGTTTGTTGTTTGAAAATTTATAGGTGGTGCATGGTTGTTGTTGTGCTATGCATGACAATGTGCAGAAAGAAAGAAAGATGGCGGCCAGAAAAATCACAGAACGGGCCATGTTTATGCAACAAAAGGGGTTGAAAGAAGAAAGATCGGTGATGACTAGAGACGACGGAGCACGGGGAAGGAATTGTTTATGGATAGAGAATTGTAAGGCTGGTTGAGTGAATATATAGGGATCTTGTCTTCCGTTTGCGACTCGGAAAAGTATTTTGATTGCTTTCGGTTTCTTGAAGGAAGTAATGTCCGTCTTAGAGTCTGAAAAGCAATAGAGATATATTTCAGTTGGGGGTCTCTCCTTTTTTTTTTTCTAATCAGATTGGCATGCAATTTATTACTTTAAAAAGTTTTTTTTTTTTTTTACTTTGCCTAAATAAAGGAAAAGTATGAAAAGCCTGGTGCTATTTTTATTTTATTTTTAAGGGTATTGACATAATTTTACTGTGATAATATATATATATATATATTCAATATTATTCACACAGTAAAATTATGTCACACACACACACACACACATATATATATATATATATATGTTTCCATGGACAACAAACTTATCTTATTGTGCTAAAAAAATGTGTTGATAAATTTATCCCTAATTAATTTTGTAACACCTAATGGATCCCTTAAAAAAAATAGTTTTACCTCTCATTGCAAACTTTGTTAGTATTTATAAAAGGACAAAGGTTGCATTTCATTGTCAAATGAACAGTGAAATATCTCTTGGGTCACTTAGTTTCATTGATGCCTTTCAGTTTTTTTTTTTTTATATAAATGTTAAGTTTTTTAAAATACATAAACATAGTGAAAATAATAATTTTAAAATTTTATAGGGTTTTCAAGGATCCCTTTAAACAATTTAGGACCATTTAGAATTTATATGAAAATTACTTGAAGTTCAGTTTTTTTTTCTAAAGTTTGATCAACCCTTCAAAAATAATAATATTTTCAACAAAAAAATTATGATTGATTTATAATGGCTAATTAAAATTAAAAGGTTGAAATTAATTCTTATTATGATCATAATAAATTCTTTAATCTTTTAACTTTCAAAATTCATTATAAAAAAAAGATTTAAATAAAACTTCTTGTAGTGTTTCATTTTTTAAAAAAAATTACATACTCTTCCTGACCTCATTTTTAGTATTTTTCTTCTCATTTTATGCTTTTGGTTTCCTATCAAATTTAATAATTGTTTTTTTAATTCTATAGTTTTTATTTTGTCAAAAATTTTAAATTGTTATGTTTTCCAGATTCATCCTTTAATATTAAATTAGTTGGGAATTAAGCTTATTGATTAAGCTCGGATCTAGGATTTCACAAGTTATAATTTTGAGAGAATAATTGAGGTTTGAAAGATTTATCAGGGTTTGCTTTGTTTTTTTTTTTTTTTTAATTTTTTTTCAATTTCATCTTTCATCATTTATTTAATTGAAAATTGGGCTTCATTATTTTTTTTAATATTTTCTATTGGGTTTCTCACAAATTTTGAAAATAATCAATGTTATCTCACTTTTTAACATTAAGTAGATTTTTGATAATTAAGTTTCATAATTTTATTCAATTTGTTTTCAACGAAGTTACCTTAATAACACAATTAGGTCACAAATTTTGCATGCTGACCCGGTGGACTCATGTCAGGGTTTTTTTTTTATATGTTTTGGATTATATTTTTTTTTAATTTTTTTCTTCAATATTTTATTTAGAAATTGAGTTTTGAATTTTTTTTCGTATACTTTCTGCGGGGTTATCGTCTTCTCAATTAGTTTTTTATTCATTATCAGAGAAGATCCTTCAACATTTAATTTTTAAAAAATGATTTTTTAAAAAAAATTTATCCTTCAACATTTGATTAATTGAAAATTGATCTTTGTGTTTTTCTTTTTCACTTTTATTTTTCAAGTGTTTGGAGTGTTGTAGCGATTGTTTTTCAAGTGCTTTGTGCATAGAAATACATCAAAATAATTTTTTTTTTTTATTTTTAAAATTTTATTTTTAATATCAACACATTAAAATAATCTAAATTTATTTTTTTAAAAAATAAAAATTTAACCACCTTTATCTGCCCCAATACCATACAAGGGATACGAACAGATTAAAGGTAGCCTAATCTATCTACCGCACTAAGTGATGAACGTAGAGATAGGTTTTGATATTGTTGTTTACTAGTCTAATAGCTTTTATAATGATTAACAAATTAATTAATAGATTCTGAACATTAATAATATCGAGACAAGAAAAATGAGACTAAAAAAAAAGTCTTGATTATAATTTTAAGTTAAAACTATAATATAACACTAACAAATTCTTGTGAATATATCAATTTATACGTAGATAGTTAATTTAGAATTTAATTTAAATACAGAGCTAATAAAAAAATATCACAATTACTCAAAAAAAAAAAAAACTAGATACTAGCTCTAAATTATTATTGCTTAAATTAAAATCTCCCCAATCATGAACCCTACACATCAAACATATATCATGGATCCGAGTTGAGTTAAGCAATCTTGAACTATCTCCTCCTAAATCATATAAAGAACTTACTTTTGTAGGAGTTCTTGGACTATAAGCTAATCTCTTCTTCTTCTTCTTCAACCTTCAAAGCCCAATAACCCATTACAGAAACACTCAGTTAATTGAAATTTGCTTCACATTTCATGTAATAAATTTTCTTGTGATCTATTTTTAAATGGCCTATCATGGATAGGTAATGACGTAGCTTGTGGTTAGTGGTAAGATAGGATGTATGGGTTCGACTGGTTCCATGACATAGCTAGACCTATGCTATGATTCTTAGACCAGGTGAGATCTCCTTAATGATGTTGGCATTTGATTGACTGTGGGTGTCTGAGAGACAGAGAGAGCAAGTGATTTTATTTTAGGGTTCCAGGGGCTTCGCTAAGTGGTTTATGAGTCATTTGGCAGCTTGCATCTGCGATCTGGGAGAAGAGCAAAAGGAAGAAATAGCTCGGGGTCTGAAGAGGAGAGACCGCAACTTCTTGTGGGTGGTCCAAAAATTGGAAGAGAAAAAATTTCCAGGAAACTTTGTAAAGGGCTCATCAGAGAATGATAAGAATATCCAGGATCAACATTAGTCATTAATGATTAGAAGAATCATATTGTCACTAAAGAAGAGGTGGATGGGTGTACAAGGATAGTCGTGGAAGGTGAAAGAGGAGATGGGATGATAAGGAATTCAGAGAATCAAAAACGTCAGGAAACAGAGCTATCAAAATTGTGAAGGCAGATTGCTTGATATTAGATTATGCAAATGAAGTGTTTGATAAAAAGCCTAAAAGGAATGATTTATGGAACATCTTACTTGCCATAGAGAGAAGATAAAATGTTTTAAAGCAATCCAAAACCTGTCACATGTTGTTCTTTAAGCAAATCCTGTTACATTCACACCATCATTTCCTATTTGTCTCTTCATTATTTTTACACCACTATTTTGTAACTCAATATCACCATACACACAATCAAATAACAAGAAAAATATGAAGAAAAAAGATGTTAAGAATATAGGAAAAAAGATCACACGAATCGGTTAAATGGCTTTCGCGTGGAAGGCATCGAGACGGTTGAATCCACACTCAAGTTTCCTATGGATTGAAGTGACTGATGCCTATCTAAACCCTTTTGAGAACTTGAATCCTTGCTAGTGAAGGAGCCTTTGTTCCACTTGAAAGACCCAATGCCCTGTGTAAGAGGGAATGACAGTCTCCTCTTTTCACTGGTTGGGGTCCCTGGAAACCTCTCCTTGGGATTGCTATTAGCTCTTTCTTTGGCTTTGGCTGAAACTGTAGGACTCATGTAGTTTGGCACTGAAAATGGCGGGCAGCTCATGAGGCTATCGTCATCCTTCAATGGCAAGTTAAAAGGAGAATTTGCTGCACTGGCTCTTGCCATTGAATATTTTGACAAGCTAGGGCTGTTGGCTTGTGGAGTTCTATGTAGAGGAGTTCGCGCTTGTCTCGTTGGCACAAAAGCAGTTGATTTTGAGGATCTCGGTGTTGGAGTATCCATATTATCAAACCCAAAATGTTGTTGCTTGTGGCTCCTGGATGGGGGCCTAGGGCTAGCCTTCATATCGGACCGTGGCCTTGGTGGTGTAAGTTGAAAATTCCTCAAGGCTTGGCTTTCAGGAGGATTAGTTGGAGGTAGCTGACGCTCTAACCAGTTCCACCACCATGGAAACCCATTGGAACGGATATCCATTAGAGATGACTGAGCAGATTTTGGAGTGGCTTTCCACAGCTATATAGCAAAATAGAAAAAAAAAATATTAAGATGTTTTCCTTTTCTGTTAATCAATAATAGGCTTCAAAGTGGTATTGATCATGATGGTTTCACTTAGCACCCAGGAAGATGCAGGCAATAAGCTAATACTGCTACATCAAGGGGTAGGTGCAAGTCGTGCATAGGGTGATATCTTTGGGTTTTGAAGTTCATATATCATGAACAATTGTGTCTCCAGCTCATGGGAAATTCCATCCCTGATAGCTTATTTTGCAACTGTTCTATCATTTGCTTCTCATGCAGTTGGATTAAATCTTTTAAAACAACTTCCAATCTACTAACTACATAATTCTAGTGCTTACAATGAGATCTTGAAATCTTAACTGAAACAGGAAATGTCAAATCACCTAAAGAGTATGTTAAAGCAAAAACTCATTTTGCTGCAAAATGAAATATGATTGTAGCTAAGTAGAAAGGGAAAGAAAGAATGAGCTAGAATGCCACTTTTAGGAGGTATAAGGGATAATTTAGTGCAATTACCTGGTGGGAATATGCATAAGCCATGGCTCTTTCTCTCTTGACGACTGCCTCCACCCTTTTCTGCAACCTTGCGTCAATTTCCTCCTTTGTCAGCACGCTGTCATCCCAGTCTTCGTTATTACCTGCCTCAGACTATACCAATATCCCCAGTAATTATCTCTACTTTGTAGAAATACAGAACATCATTAATTGACAGACACGGTAGTAGTAACAAATATTATGATTTAGATCCCAGTACATATGTGACAAAAGGATTGTAGTTGTCAAGTTAAACTTTATTTTTTATCAACCACCTTTTGCTGTGAGCATTGGCAAGTTAAAGACATACTTTAGCATTATTCCCGATGGACAACCTAGTGACTAGGATTTGGCATTTCTACATGGAGGTTTGAGGTTCAAATCCTGGGAGGGACGGGGAGAGGGCTAGCCTTCATTTAGCATCCCAACTGCCCATTGCCTATTGAACCTTTGATGGACCGAAAGAAAAGGATGTGCCTTGGCACCTTTATGAGTGAGAAATGCTAAGATGTTTACTCTAAAGGAGCCATGCATTGCTTAAAAGGATAATTCTCAACTTGTTCCATGGAAATACCATGGACTGAGGAAAAAACAGCGACTTTGTTTTGGTTACCAACAAACTGGCACCAAAGACGCATTGCGTAAGAACAAGGCAGAGACCAAAACCATGAACTTGAAATGGGAGGCCAAATCATAAATTGCAGAGGTAGTTCAGTAAGTTATTTTTAACCCAGACCAAATTGTACAGCTCAACACATTGATTGATCTAGGCTCTCAGACATATAGATATTTAATGGAAAGGAACGTAACCACGAGCAAAAAATGGACTTACCAACTGGCCCCATTTGCCCAAGGTACTATCCACTTCTTTATCATTTTTGTTTTGAGCTTGACGTCGTGCTTGGTTTTCTAACATCTGGATCCTCCGAGACTGAATCTGAGACTGGACCCGAACCAAGAGCTGCATGTGTTTCATCGCATTCATTGTCTGCCGCTTCACATTCTGTCCTCTAATCACTCCTTGAAGCCTCACAAGACCCTTCAGTGCTCTGAAGCTCCTCCTTGCCTTCATGACAAGTACTGTATAGTATTAGTTTGACAGTAGTCCAAAATTAATGAAGAGCACAAGAATCCTATGGAATTGCCCATTTGGGATATTGGGATTGCCTATAATGTTAGATTTGGGATATTTAGAAGCAAAGGCATCCACAACCATTGTCCAGAAAATTGGAAAGAGAGACGGCACAAAAGCAGCAAAAAATAATTTGCAGGATTCGGGATAAAAATCCCACTCTGGCCATCTATAGCACCACAAATATCAATGACAGACATTTTTGCTTTGTGGTGCATCTTGATAGCCAAATTTCTTGTTATTTGTCTTGCATCAGTTTCCTATATTATGCAAGCTATGAGTGAAGAGAATCTTACAACATAGCCTCTATAGGCTGCTTGGATCTTGGTAGCCGAAGCATGATGGTTTCTTAGAGTTGGTTCTGGTCTGTAATATATCTCCTTATGGCGTTGAGCATTCCTGGGAGAAGCTGCTCTAGGGGAAGCAACCCTTGGAGATGCCGCTCTAGGGGAAACAACTCTTGGAGTAGCAGCTCTTGGAGAGGTGACTCTTTGAGAAGCAACCCTCGGAGAATCGGCTCTTGGAGGCACAAAAGGTGGTGTTGTCAGTTCCTCAGGAGGCGTTGGAGGCCTGAAAATTAATTTATTCTCTCTTTCAGCCTCATCCAAAATTTTCTCAATACTGCTTGGTTCTCTAAACAGGGGAATGAATGAAGTGGTCTCTCCATGTCTTAGTTTTCCAAGACCCTTCTTCTTCTTTTCTTTCGTGCTTCTCTTATCTGATTCCTGCAATGTAATTAACAGTAAAGAAGATAAGTCTACAATTCTGCAAGCAGTTTTCAAGTACATATTGTGCACAAAGAAGCAAAGAATGAACCAGAAGAAGAAGGCCATATAAAAACTAATCGAGAAAACGACAAGAAAATCTAAAACACCAAGTATGAACAACAAATCTTAAATGTCAGGAAACAGGTTATCTAATTTCTCTTCCTATACAATGGAGATGTATAGAAGGCCATGAGCAAGCAAAAAATGAAAGCAGCCAAGTACATGTTCTGCTTCCTCACGCATCTGGACAACTTTCATCTTAATTTTTTCAATCCTCCCAAACTACACTAATGTATTACATTTTTATAAGCATCAAAAACAAAAATTTCAATTTAGCAGGAATCACTTGACTTTTAGGATAACTAATCAGGCCAGAAAATAAGAAGATTACTGAATTACAATTAAACTTCTAGCCACCATTATAACAACCTTAATTCATTTTCCTCTAAAGATTGAGAAAGATGGTCTGATTAATCAAACATAAAGAGCCCGACAAAGCACATTTGAGGTCGGTAAAACTCATTTTGATAGAAGCTGATTTCAAATTTAGCATCAGGAATAGCAACTTACACTAGCTAGTTTGTCCTTGGAGTGGGGTGAAAAAACCCTCTTGATTGCTGAAAACCAACTCCCTTTCTTTCCCATGTTCCTAGCATTACTGTCTCCACCTAGACGGGGAAATAAATCGTCACAATCAACTGCCTGCAGGTCCAAATAAATCTGTCTTTACCTGTGTAAGCATGTATTGGGTTACAAATCTATACATATCACATCACAATCAAAATATTGATGCAAGGCAAACAACTTTAACCAGTAAAAGAAAAATTTAGGTGGAATTACTCAGATACGAAGCTTATTAGCATACAGTTAGTTGACTACACGCCATTGACAGACTACACTGCAAGAAAGTATGAGTTGAAATACTACCAGCTAAACACATGAAGAACGATATACTCATCTTCCCAATTTCCAGATTTATAACAGGTAGATGGTCTTAACCAAGGAAGAACAAGGTAAAAGAAACTCAATTTGGGACAGAAAATAACAAATAATCACAACAACTGCAGTCAACTAGTTTGATGAAAAATCCCAGCATGTAATTAATTGAAGAATTCACAAACTGACATACACTCAGCCCAGATACAGATAAATAAGAGGCAAAATACAGGAATCTTTTCATGTCACAATTAAATAAGTGGATTATGCTTCAACTTGTTTGTCAATTAAGGGATAAACTTAGAGGTCAAAAGTTAGTCATAGATACAAACACACACAAAATTGCCAAAGCAAAAACTATTTCCCAGAACACCCATCAAAGATGCTTATACTTTTTTTTTTAAGAATAAAAAAATCAGAGAAACAAATCCCTTGTACAAGGTTGTGAATCCAAAACCAGGAAAGGAAAACAGCCAAATTATGGAACCACCCCATATGTGAGAGAGAGAGAGAGAGAGAGAGGGCTTGCGGGGGCTTGTGACTATAGTTATGAGACATCGCGTTTCTTAGGTGCTAAATTACCACACAATTCACCAAGATAAATAATTGTTTATAGTCTTAAAGATAATCAAAACCCTTCAAGAAAACAAAACCTGACACTTGAAAGACAAAGGAAGAGATCCCAAGACCAAAGGAATTTAGTAAGAAAAATCACCTTAAGATCACAACCAGTACCAATTCTACAAAAAGGAGAAAATCTTCACCTTTTAAACCACCACACAACCCTTTACATCTCCATAGAATAAACACAATTAACAAGCAACAAAAAAAATCATATGATCATGAAAAAAACAAATACAATTCACACACCCCCCAACAAAAGAAAGAAAAAAGCTTACATGAACAGAAGAATTCACAGAGAAACTAAAATCATGTGTTGAAACATACCTTATAATTAAAGAAAACCCAGTTTTGCAAGGACCTTGAAAAACAAGAAAAAAAAAAAAGGCTGTTCAGAAACAAAAGTAGAAAAGATGCAGCAGCAGCAGCCAGAGAAGACTATCTATTTTTCTAGCCACCCTCATACAACATCTTGATTCTGCTTTTTTCTACAGAAATCTTTTCACATATATAATATAAGCATATATTTCTTTAGTATCTGCTCAAGTGTCTCTCTCTCTTTCTTTTTTGCTTCTTCGAATCAGGTTCTTGGTGCTTGCTTGTAAGAATTTTCAACTTTTCTTTACCACCTTTCACCTTTTGTTGGATTTATAATTCTTTTTCTTTTTGGCTAGATGATCATGATTATGAAAAAGAGAGAGGGAGAGGGGTAAGAGTTGGCCGCTTTCTCACTCAATGTGGCCAGCAACTTCAACAAACATTACTTATATGGGAAGACTATTTTGGACAGCAACAATCCCCACACAGATTAAAACAGTTTGGTTTGGTACTCTCTGTAACATTTGTTTGTTTCTTTGATCAGTACTATGATCATTACACATTATTATCTTCCATTGCACTAGTAGATTATAGTTAGATAGATGCTTGTATAGATAGTCAGATCTTAATTATTATTTTGCTCGTGATGGGGATCTTGCAAAGGTTTTAAACCTGCCGGCTCTACGAACCTGGTCAAGAGTTAGATGAAATAATCTAGAATTTTAAAAGATATAATTTATATTATTTTTTAAAATATCTTTTTGAAACTTTGATTTTTTGAATGTTTAGAGTTAATTTGCGTTGAGTTTTAAAAAACACGGGTGAGAGTTCATTTGGTAAAACTCGAGTTTCAATTTATCAATTTAATTTTTAATTATTTTTAAAATGATATCATTTTTTTTAAGTAAAACCACTATAGAGTTTTAATAATAAAATATATTTAAAATTTAAAAAACAAAATTGAAACCTTATTTAACCGTTTGAATTTTTAAATTAAAATTTTAAATTATTTATTTATTTATTTTTAACGTTTGTTGATATAATAATAATAATAATAATATATTCTGTGAAGAATTTATTTGAGAGACAAGGTAGGTTGTCATTTTGTTGCAGACAACCCACTTCCCTCAAGGACGTGTGTTACACTTTGCAACTTGGAAGTAGATGAGTACCCCGTACTATCCCTTTGTCCCCCCTCCAAAAAAAAAAGTCAAATGTTTTATTTTATTTTTTAAGAGTCGGAAAAAAATAAAACAAGATTTAACTAATTTGTTGAGAATGGAATAGATTAAACATATTTTTTTCGATTTAATTAGTAAATTTAAAGTTTTGTTGTTTTTCATATGGGATTAATATTTTTGGAACATAGGTAGGAGTGGGGTGAGGAATCAAAAAACTATGAGAGGCAAACATTATAAAAAAATGATAAATTTGGAATATTAAAGATGGCTATATTTAATATTTCGAAAAAATCAAGAGAGGCAACACCCTCTTTACTATATATAACTCCACGCTTGAACTTAATCTTTTTTAAACGAATGCTCAAGTTAGATTTAGATTTAAGTTATTCACGTAAAAACATGATTCTCGTGAAATGAATGACACTTTGATATTTAAATTAATATTTAAATTTAATTAATCAAGTGATAAACATTTTAAAATTAAGATTATAAAAAACAGAGTTTAGTTATGTATAGAAAAGCTTTTTATGGTCTCTTTGTGTTGTTGAGATGAAAAGATATCCCCCCTCCTTTGCCAAACTTGAAAATATATAATTTATCTCAAAAAATATTGGAAAGTATTTACAATAGCTTACCATCGAAGGTGATATTTTCAATTGTGATAGCTCTAGTTGAAGTTGTATCTTGTATAACTCGACATAGTGGTAATTCAAATACAAGAAAATTAATTAATGCAATTAAAAAGAAAAAGGTAAAATCATTTAGGTGGTGGCCCAGTGGTAAGAGCTTGGAACCAAAATGTTTGCTCCCTCTGTGGTCTCAGGTTCGAGTCCTGGGTTGCTCATATGATGGTCACTAGAGGTTTACATGGTCATTAACTTCAGGGTCCATGAGATTAGTCGAGATGCGCACAAACTGGTTCGAATATCCACATTAAATTAAAAAAAAAAAAAAAGGCAAGAGAGAAAATGAAAGCAGAGAGAAAGAATAATGAGCTTGTTGGGCTCTGCCAAAAAGACCCAATAATTACAAGGTAGCTCGGTCAGGTAAAGAACTTGTCGAGTTACAGGATAGCTTAGTTGAGCTGATTCTTTTCATGCTCCCCTCTCAAAAAAAAAAAAAAAACCCAAGGGTTTGAGTAGCCTTTCTCGAGGTAAAGCTTGGGTAGCGCAACATGGTTGACATTCTCACATACATTGTCAATAATAATATATGTTTAAATCCGTATATAATAAGCCCCTAAAATATTCTGTTACAACTAATGTAAGTTCAAACACATAGTGAGTTTTACCCTTAAAAATACATATCTTGAGAAAAGAGAAGATCTTTGTATTATATAAATGATTAAAACTATCGTCTTATAGCAAATAGAGATTGCGACATCATATATATATATATATATTAGGGACAACACTTGATTAAGAAATTTAAAACTAAATAAATATTTTCCCGGCTGTTCGAAACCAACTAAAGTGTATGTATTTGCTAATGTAATGATGCTAAAAGAAGAAAATAAAATTCAAGTTTCAAAAGAGCTCTTCACAACTTCTCTGGTCTTCCTGGAAACGCTGGAATGCTCATATGAATTGGAAGAGTCAATTCTGTGAATTTTCGATGGGGTAGACAAATGTCAATTCAATAAGTTTTGTTTTTATTTTATGGTCTTGCAAATGACACTTGGCCAAGTCTTTAATGTAATCATCTAAGAGGTGGTCCAATAATAAAAGCTTAAAGTTAAAGATTTTTTTTTTTTTTGTTATCTCAAACTCAAGTCTTGTGGTTGCTAATATAATAACTGCTAGAAACTTACATAATCGTTAACTTCAGAATCCGTGAGATTAATCGAAGTGCACACAAGATAACTTGAATACTCACGTTAATAATAATAATAATAATAATAAAAGATGATGACCATTATTTTTAAAAGTATTTTTTATATAGAAATAATTTTTTTATTTTTTAAAAATAATTTAAACCAAAAATAAAATTATTTTTAAAAAAATCTTTTTAAAACACATAAACAAACAAACAATTATAATTATGATGCACTTAAGTTCAGTTTGATTGCATTAATTCACTTGGTAATTAACATAATAATAAAGAAAATTTAACTTAAGATCAATTCGTCATATCCATAACATAGAACAAATAATTATTGTATTCATATCATATTATAAAACTTAATTTTAAATTATGATTCATGCAAGATCGGTTAACAGTATAGTTATCATTTTGTGTTTTTTTTTTTAAATAATTGATCTCCCTTTGATTTTATTGCTTGACTTGGTAATTAATACAATCAAACAAAGATTGAGAAGAGACGTAAAATTCTTCACCAAAATTCAAGTTAGGGTTCTCTTTTGTTGTTATCCTTGACCACAACACAATTGTTTTTTGGTTCAAGACTTTCTAGCTACACTTTAAGTCATTTGTGCTTAACATTTGGTCTCTGAAGACGCAATCTCAGCCACTCTTTAACGTTAGGTATTCTTCGAGAAATTACAAGTTATTATAAATAATTAAGAATATTTATGAGCTTCAAATCCATAATATAATTATGTATGTTTATTTTTACGTTTTACAAAGGCTTTTGAAATAATTTGAATTCTATTTAATTTATTTATTTTTACTTTAAATTAATTTATTTTATGTTTTTAGATCAAAATAATTTTTAAAATTAAAATAATATTATTTTAAATAAAAAATTAAAAAAAATAATAATTAACACACTATTAAAAACCCACAAAAAAAAAAACAAAAACAGGGGACAGAAGCAAGCAAGAGAATGTGGAGATTTGACAGAAAAATAATAATATGCTAATTTTCTAAATCCCTATCACATTCCTATATGATAACATGACATAATGTGTCATGTCATTGGTTTGTATTCATGATAATCAACCATTTCATCAAAATAAAATATTTTTTAATAACAATATATGAAAAAAAATTAAAATTATAAAAAAAATTAAAAGTAAAAAAATTCAAAAATTCTTAAAAATAAATTTTGATCATAAACAAAATATACTCTTAAAATATGGATATAGAATTACCATATCCTAATATATGGGTTAATTGCTTAATTATAAATACCTTTATTTTCTCTGTGTCCTTTTCCCATAGTTGTAAAATGGTGACCTGGAACTTGGCCGACATGTTTTTGTCCAAAAACAAATATTATTTTAATTTTTGAAATAATATATTTAAACCGAATTAATCATCTTAGATATGAAACTTGTATTGAATACACTTGGAGTTGAATTTAATAACTCTGCTCTTCCCCACTTGGGTTTTGGGTAAATTATCAATTTGTCACCTCAGTATTGAATAAAGGTTAAATAGAAATTAAAAAACAAATAGCGACGCTCCTCAAATAGAGCGTGCAAAATGTGTCATGATTATAAAGGAAAAGACTAAAAGAGACCCTTAAACAAACTACCCCTGAGGAGAATGATTTATTGCTTTCTTATCAGTTTCGGAGCGTGTCTTTTACCTTCCATATGTTGCAGTGGAGACACAATAAAGATAAAAACACCTAGGAAGATATCTGAGAATACAGTAATATTTTTTAAAAAAAATATTTTTTTATTTAAAAATATATTAAAATAATATTATTTTTATGTTTTAAAAATTATTTTTAACATCAATATTTCAAAACAGTTTTAAAAAATAAAATTTAAATCTAAAAAAATAAAATTTTATAAAACATGATTTATAATGTTTTTCTTAACTATACAAATACAATATTTCATCACGCTTTTAAAAAGAAATTCATAATTATTTTAATTTTAAATTATTATTTTTTATATTTTTAAATTATTTTTTAAGTGGTAATATTAAGAATTAATTTTAATACCACTAAATAGAGCATAGAAGGTATCTTATACCGTGTCACCAGGCAATAACATCTCTGACTAGGACAGTGGACCCATTGACAATGATATAGAATCCATGTGATATTAGCCATTGGATCAGAATATCATATGGGGTCTGAAAAGCTGCTATCGTACACGCTTTAAAACGATCCATGTAACATCAGCCATTCGATCAGAATATCTTTGTGGGCCCGAAAGAGTATTGTAATTTTGCAGACATCGGTTGCAGAATGCGTTGTGATCACTCATTGTTGTCCCATCTACACACCCTGTCTTTGCACGTGAGAGCAAGAAAATCATGGTATTTTTAAGATACATGGGATGGGACATGGAGCAACAGAATTCCTCCTTTTGTTTTCTATATTATCAAGTTGGTTGGATTTGGATGATCCAACACATCAACATGTGTCCAGTTTAATTTGGACAAATCCGATTGTTGTTAAGTTTAAAGAATATTTTTTTAAAAAAGTTATCTATGATTACATCCAGAAAATTAAAAAAATCAAAAAAAAAAAAAATCAACTAAATCAATTAGAATATTTTAAAAAATCGACCAGTTCGGTTCAATTTAGATTTCAAAAACCTGAAATTATAAAAATCAAATCGAACTGAACCGAAATTAATAGCTGAGCCAGACCAAAAAAACCGAGTCAAACCAAAACCAAACCCATTAAAAATTAAAAAAAAAAACCTAAAAAAATATAATAACCGAACCGAACTAAAATCAATCGGTTAGGTTTCGATTTTTGTTCTAAAATAACCAAATTAAAACTGGTCAATTTGAATAGGTTTCAGTTTTTTTATATAAAAAAATAGATTTGATTATTTTTTTAATAAAAACCGAACCGAACCAAAAATGATCATCCCTAAAAAACACACACAGCTAAAACAATTTTTATAAAGCTGATTATTGATTTACAAGAGTCAATAACTAAGTGTCTCAAGTATTTACTTATGTAAATCAAGTATAACAATTACAATAATTTTTAAGCTAAATTATCTGAAACTATCTTGATTTTTGTATTAAATCCAACTTAGTCTATGAACTTTCATTAACTGGTTTGATTTGAGAATTATATATTTTTGTGATTTTTCTAGACTTATTCAGACCTTGAGGCATTTTCTCAGCCCCTTCTCACCTTGAAATAACAAGGACATTGTGCATTCTTAAACCGACAATCATCTTTCGACTGACCTAACATCTAATGTCCACAAGTAGCATAGAAATATTCACATGTTGACCATTGACTACGCCAAGTAGCCAGATCCTGTGCCCTAACTCACCCTCATTGGACGAAGAAACCCAGATTTTCGGGACATTGGATTCTCACCAATTTTCGCATTCCATAAGCCGACATTCTTGCTTTTTTCTTCATCCATCCCTGCTCTCATGGATGCTTCCATCTAAGCGATGAAATGCTCCTTTACTGATGCATTTCTGCACCCCACGGCTTCAACAAATCGACTAGCCTCGACGTTCATCTTCAAGAGCGCTCAGATTAGTGAATTATTATTACACAGATTGTTATTTTGAAGTTATAATTCAGAGTTTGTCTCAGATTTGGTAAGCTTTCCCTTCCAGCACTGTAATAGTGCTTTACCTCTGAATATTCAGTCAACCACCACGTCTCATCAATGCATTTGAAGGGGGAAAAAATCTAATAAAAAAGGCTCGAAGTATTCAAGTCATAAAAATAAAACTGAGAAAACCCTAAGTTTTTTAGGGCCATATGATCATTTGCACACGGATACCAAAAACGATAATCTAAAGACAGCATTGGATGCCTTTTATTTATTAACTAGGGATTTTATTTTTTTTTCCATGACGTCCTTGTTCTCTACTTTATAGTTTTCCATCGGATGGATTACTGGAATCCAAGAACAAGAATTTAAACTTTAAAGGTACTTTTAGATTAATAAAATTAATGCCGAATGGAATCTCCTATGGTGTTTCCAAAAGCTTGTGTTGTGTGCCTAATAGCTAGGGGTGAGCAAAAAAACCGAGAAACCGAGAAAACCAAGAAAAAAATAATCGAAAAAAAAATCGATTAAACCGATTAAAATTTTAAAAAAACCGACCGGTTCAGTATCGGTTTTAGGCTTATAAAACCGAAAAAACCGAACCGGAAAAATAACCGGAAAAAAACCGAGCCAAACCGGAAAAAATCAAGCCAAACCAAAAAAACCGAGCCAAACCGAGCCAAAACCAGAAAAAACCGAGCCAAAACCGGAAAAAACTAGCCAAAACCGGGAAAAACTGGAAAAAATGAGCCAAAACCAGAAAAACCGAACCAAACCGGTTTTCCTCCTTAAAAAACCGAACCGAAACCGGCCGGTTCGAACCAGTTTCGGTTCGGTTTCGTTTTTTTTTTTAAAAAATTCGGTTTGATTACTTTTTTGATAAAAACCGAACCGAACCAGTTTTGCTCACCCCTACTAATAGCAGCAAATTACACATGATCCACGCTCATACATGGATGAACTACTTCACCACTAAAAAAATCAAGAAAACTATTTAAAAGTATAGTAGTGATTATTTTTAAAGTGTTTTTTATTTGAAAATTTATCAAAATAATATTTTTTAATTTTTTTAAAAAATATTTTTTTATATTAACACATCAAAATAACTTTAAAATATAAAAATTCTTTTTTAAATATTATTCCACCTTCGTTTAGAATACAATACAAAACCAGGTGCATTCCATCATTGCTTGAGAATGGAATCCCCACTAACTTCTTGTTGACGATGATAGATTCCTATTAGATCAAAAGAAAACTGTCAGAAAATTATCTTCTCCATTAAATTAAAATCGTGGGATTAAGTATTTATTTGAGTTTAGTCAAATTTGCAAATAATCTGAATCCAAAACATTAAAAGATTCTAAGGGAGTATATTTTACCGACTAGGAGGAAAACCACCTACTTGACTGAATTAAATTTTTGATGCTGTAGCCTTTATATATATTATTTTTAAACGGCAACTTAGCCCCCACACTCGATTTATTTTATTTTTTTAGATAAAAAGACAATATTTTGTAATATATTAAAACCAAAACATGTACGAATGTTCAAGGTTTAGCCAAGAGGAAGATCCAAGGCCACTATAAAGGGTGGTGTTTGGTGAGATAGGTTGCCCACAAAAGTTGAAGGAGGTGAGGTATGGAATAGTTCTTGCTGTCGAAACATTAAAAATTGCCTTTATGAAGCTTATCGGCCTTACTAGTCAATGGTGGCTTTTGCTAAGACTTTTCTCGGAGGCCATGTTAGAATATTAAATTGAAGCAGGATTTCACCAGGATACTCTTGAGGGCACTAACAAAGCTCTATGTCATGAACAATCATTGCTGCGAGGAAAATGAAATGTGCTTCCCTGATTTCTTTTTTCTTTTGTGATCAATATAACTTTTTGAAGTTAAGTTTTGAGGTTGAATCAAGGCCAATAAGACAATGAAGGTCAGTTTTCAGCCTGCAAAAACTTAATCTACACGTTATGATCTTGTTTTTTTCAGTTTATTAGGTCAACTTTGTAATCTATTGTTTTAGAGTTTAGTCTAAGTTAATTTTTTTCCTTATACCATTTTGAAAATTAATCTGTTCAAATTCAAATAATTTAATGGGTTAATTTATATTTAATATTGACCTGTAAAATTAATTAGCCGATAAACTTCAAAGATTTTTTTAAAAAATATATTTTTTTATTGTTTTTCAAAAAATAAAGTGATATTTTAAAATAAACTCAATCAACGAGACAAACCCACTACTTAAATCTTGATCAGATGTGATAATTATGGTTTGTAGCTTGAGAAACGCAACTAATTAACCCAGAAAAAGTTTAGAAAAAGCATGGCTTTAAAACACGTACGGTTAGGCTAGGACAATAAAAGTTCATCCAAAGGGGAAATCTTTCTGACAAAAAGTTTAAACAAAATTGTTGGCATATTCAAGGGTTCTTCTTTAAGAAGGACATGGAGGTTAACAAAACTAATTAAACAATTCCCAACCCTCAAATCAGTCGTTTTCTTACTTGAAACTCCAGCCCAATTGCGAAGAAAATTACCCGTTAGAAGAAAAAAAATCTTTTTTTTTATTTGATGGTACGAATTGGTATTTTGTTTGATATAGTATATTCAATACACTTTTCTAAACATTGTACACAAATTTCAAACCAAGGAAGGTAAAGATATGAACATTCTTCCTTGGCTGCTAGGTAAATCTCTTAGAATTAAGGGGTATTTAAAATTATAATAATTATTATTTTTTAAAAATATTTTTTTATTAGAAAATGTATTAAGATAATATATTTTTTATTTTTTAAAAATATATTTAATATCAGTACATCAAAATGATATGATAACACTAAAAAATATTAATTTAAAAAAAAAATTTAATTTTTTTTTAAATATTTTTAGAATGCAAAAACAAATAAACTTGTACTATATGCATTTGAATATTATACACAAAATTATATATGCTTTTTATTTTCAATCTCTTCATTACTGTTACCATGACCATGTATCTTAACAAACAAAAAGGCACATAAATTCTTTTTCTGTATCTTGACGCTACAACTCTAGAAGCCTCCATGAGTATCTAAAAGGTCCGTCCTCGACAAATAGTGTCGTGCTATACAGGGTAAGTGCTATATAAGGCTGTATTAATTTTTTTTATATATAAAAATAATGTTTAGGCTCGACAAATTCATTTAAAAGAAAAACAAATCTACAATTCAAGTTATAGATATAAATTTAAATTGACAGATAAAATTAAAAATAAATAAAAATTATAAAAAAAAGTAAAAAAATAAGAATCAAATTTAAAAAAATATATATATATCACAAATTGAAATTAAATGATGAAACTAAAAATAAATATTTTTTTTATAAAAAAATCAAGAACAAAAAATAAAAATTAAAATAATAAAAATTAAAATTAAAATTAAAATATCAATAACTAAGAGGACAACTCTGAAATTTAAAATAGTTAACATGATCTTTTAGGAGATAAAGAGAAAAGAGGTGGGGGGAAGTCTCGCTAGCGACAATCCGACCCACCATCACCACCACACACCCCCACGAGGAAGAAGACATCTAGATGATCTACTCGGAATGACAAAAAGGTGTTTTTAGCTATCAAGAGGTGTCGCACATGCCAGCAACTTGTCTATTTTAATATTATTTTAAGTTTATTAAAAGATCAAATTGTTCTCGACCAACTTGATAATAACAAAAACAAATTAGGTTGAAAAGATGAAAAAGTCCCTAAATGTAAGTTTTAAAAATTTTGATTTTAAAAATAATTGATTCATTTTACAATGTTTTTAAAAGTGAAATGAAAAAAAAATCTTAAATGTCAGTTTTAAGAATTTTTTAAGGGTAAATTAGTAATTCAACTTACTTAAAAAATAAAAAAGATAATGATATTCTTGTTTAATTTGATAATAACTAATAGAATATCTAAAAAAAAATACTCTGAAAATCAAGTGATTGAATTTTCTTAGAATGGTAAAAGAGTAATTATATTATCAATGGTGAATAATCAAAATATGTATATATCAACATTGTCTTTACCTGTAGTTTTAGCTTTGTTGTTATTTGCTTCAATAATTTTGTGGTTTGAACCACAAAAGACCTGTTTTGGATACAATGTTGTCTTGTCTCCCTGTCAAATCTATTACCACTGTAAGTGTACCATCTTTTCTTAGTGTAAAGATCACTATAAAACGGAAACCGTATTTAACCCCATATATATATATATATATATATATATATATATGAAAATAATATATATTTTTATTTTCATCTCTTTATCTTAATATATATATTTATATCTTCGCGTAACACTAACCAAGCACAAATATATAGGAAATTACATGCTTGAATCAAATGTGTAAAAGAACTTGAGCATAAGTTGAGCTTGGATACCCACATTTATAATTTAATTCTTTAACAATATCATTGAGTGCAAGCAACCTCATGCTATTGTCACCTGTCCAGATTTTGATCCACCGTTCATCACTAGGACTTAACCACCTATAGGTGTTCTTCTTATAATAATAATAATAATAAAGGTATATAGTTCTAAATTCTTGATAGCGTGTGGATATAGTGTAGCCTAAGAGGGAACAAGATTTGCTCCAAGAAAACCAAATATTGAAACGTGCAGGTCTTGGGGAGAGTGGGATGTCAGCTAGTAGCATAACACTGGAGGTCTGCTCAGAGGATCGATGAAATGGAGTTGAAAGCGGATTCAGGCGGTGGTTGACATGGAAGAGAAAAAGGAAACATTTGTCTGTGTTGAAGGAGACAGAAGTAGCCATCGCAGATAAAACAACCTTATAACTATGTTGAGTTTGATGTAGATTAGATAACCACTCGATCCATAACTTGGCCTTAGAATGGCGTATAAGCAAAGTTTTCAGTCCAGATGTTGTTGAAGTAGGTTAGCTACCAAGGCCCTCAAGATCATAGATTAAAGAAGAGGAAAATATATATTTTCTCCACAGGCATGCATGTAAAGGGCTGCATGCATTTTCAGATTTGCTAAAGGGATCGTCAACCTGTAATTAATTAATCATCTGCTTAATTTGATGATTAAGCATATATATATATTAGAATGCTATTTTCTTTGATTTCTTGCCGGAAGTTCTCCATCGCCACCCAAGCATCTAATACAAATGGCAGAGATCAATTGCCTTTGAAAAGTACAAACCACCTATCCCATCGGAAAAAATGGAAAGATAAAAATGAAAATCAAAGGGGAAATTTCAGGATTTGCTGTCTTGACAGAAGCAAATTATTCTCAATTAAATTAAAATTCTTCTATAGTAGCCATTACCATTCTACTAAGAGGACTTGGTCCAAGCTTTTTCCTTCGCAACATAGTCCTTCTCCAAATAACTTCCATTTGATTCCTCCTTTTAGTTTGCATCATCGCTTCTTCTTCCAAGACAAATCTCCTCATCAAAACATCATCGGTCAACGATTTTCCTCGAAAAATCACTCTTCTTCCTTCCATGCTAGGTCTCGCAGTAGGTACTCTTTCTTGCACCGCAGGAAATGGCTTCGACCTAGGATAGCTATTGCTTCTTCTAGGAGGAACGTCAGCTCGGAAAACCTCATTGTATGAAGAGATTGGTGCGCAAAGACAAACACGAGTGAATGTCGTCGCGACCCTAACAGAGCTGCATTTCCTTAGCTTTGCTCTATTAGGGTTTGTTGTTGGGATTTCCGTGGATCTTGAAATAGTTTTCCACAATGTTCTGTTCTTGTTAGGGACTTCCTTAGACTTGGAAATGGCCTTCCACAGTCCAGGGTTTGTCGTCGTCGTCGATATTTCTGTAGACTTGGAAATTGTCTTCCACTGAGTAGCCATCTCTATTGCTTTTTGATACCAAGGCTTCCTGGAGCACAACAAATATTGTACATCATGCATGAGCTCCCCATGAGTGATGATTTGCTTTTTAACATGCATTTAAAAAATCTAGACACGCACAAGGAAAATCAAGACAAAAAAAAAAAAAAAAAAAAAAAACAAGCTTTCGATTTGGGTTTGGGAGAACTAGAGAGTTGTAATTTTTATAACCGAATCAATTTTCTAGATTATCCAAATTGTGAGGTTCTCCTATATATTCCATCCATCAAGATTAGATCCTAATTTCAGCTGAGTTTTTCACTTTTTTCTGTCGAAATTGATTCTCAGATTGGTATAGTCCCTAGATTGTAGGCAACCATGTAGTAATTAAGGACAAGGTCAAGTACTTACAGCTCAAGGTATTTGACAAGGTCTAATGTACAGCTAATTAGTATAACATATTAAGCACAGAAATTTCCAAGAACACCCGTAATTCTTATGTACGACTATTTCCTTATTCTTTTTTTATGAATCCCGCGTATTATATTGATTATTTCCCTGCTAAATTCAATGTAATCTAGAGCATTTCATTTTAGAACAACGACAGAAAAACATGCGATGGGATCACCAAAAAGAGATATATAGTATTAACATGGGCTGTGATCGAATTTGATGAGAAATAAGATGAGCTTGTAAATGGAGTCCATTTCTCCCTCTGTCCTAGGCCAAAATGGGCCTGGATGCTCTTCTAAAAAGAGCCTAATCATGCTGGTCCATGTTGAGATTCCTGATTTATTTTGAACCAGGGGGCCCTAAAGCAAAATGGACACGTTCTTCCATGCAATGGACAGAAAGTGGGCAAGAGAGTGGTTGCTACTTGGCAGAAAGAGACATCTAATGAGGTTTGAACGATGTAAAGAACATGCCAAACTTGCATAATCTGGTAAAAACTTAGCTATATTTCATAGGTTATAATTAACACTGCATGTCAGAGAAGCTAGATGATGAATGCCTTCCAATACAAGCACTTCCAATTATATATAGGGTAACCCAGATAAACACCAAAATGATAAAGTTCAGCTTAGCAGTGTTGCAGAATTTGATTAGTTGAGCAAAGAAATAACTTGGTTGATCAGATTGCAGGGAGGGAGGGAGGGAGGGAGCTGGTGACATACCTTGTGTGTGAGTTCTTTGGATCTTGCATGAACAAAGCAAATTGAAGTCCGTGGAGAAGCTAGAGAAGGAGGAGAAGGAAGTTTCATTTCAGGGGTGGCGAGAGGGAAGAAGAGCCTTTCTCTGCCTTCAATTTTGTGACTGAAAGATGGGTTGGCAATGTGCTTCTTTTCTTTTTCTCCATTCTTTATTACAACACCACCTCTTTTGCTTTGGCAGGCATGATTCCTATCGATTTAGAAAGAGAGAGTGAGGTTTTCAAATTTCAAAGGCAAAGTAAATCGCTGCTTTTAATGCAATTACTAGAGTGCCCCCTCTGATCACTTTAGAAAAGGAAAACTCTTGTGCAATTGATTACTTTTTAGGGCATAAAGTGTATCCAGACACTTGATAATCATGCTTATCTCCTATTGTGCATGATTGTGAGCAACTGTGATTAGTTATGTCATTAATTTGCCTCAGACATGCCTGCCCTCTCCTTGTATTGTAAGAATCATTCAAGTTTATTTTGAGTGAAAGAAACGTAGAGATAAAAATAAAATAATTTTATTCTTTAGATAATTTTAAAGGGAATTTGTATTCTTTCAAAGTACATTTATCTTTTAGTTATGATATTATATCGTTTTTTATACATTTGATTCTCTAGCATGCTTTGGCATTCACTTTAGTTTTTTATCAGCCTCTAATTTCATACACAGCAAAGGTGTTATTCGTTCCACTGAGAGAGAGTAGGCTTTGTAATATAAGTGAAAGTTGAACCTCAGAAAGATATCAAAACACTTCAAAAAGTGGAAAACCTGAGCGATGGAGTGGGCATGGCTGAGATCCAGTCAGTGTATATATATATTATTTGCTAATATGGATGGCATAATGATTCGTTTGTGGCTCATGTTATATCTAGAACTCCAAAAGCTGCTGCAAAGAGAAAAAGACATGATGATTGCTCATGTTGGATTAGATATTTCCTCCAGCACAGTAAAACCCTTTTTCCAAATTTTACAAGAAATTTTGATATGTAGTTTATGCAATCAGATTACCTGTTTTTGAACTAAATTGATAACTATTCAGACCTCATCATGCCTAATCTCATGCATGTAACTCGCCTGAGCAATGCCCGTAGAATATCTCCACTCAAAAACTTTGTTGATTAAGCTATTAATACCCCGTTTAAGAGGGTGACTTCTGTTTTTAAATGTTTTTTAAAAGTATGTTTACCTTGAAAAAATACTAAATTATGGAGTTGTGGGGAGATTTACAAATGGAGCAAACGAATATTACGAGAATATTACATTAAATTGGCTGGATTTCATGCTCTAAAACGAAAGAGTCATAAGCTCCAGCTATGTTAATGGAGTTGTGGAGCAAACGAATAAGAGAAGAGGTGATTGATTCACACATGCTTTTTTAGGTCAAAAAGGCACTACGGTTTCCAGTCATCTTTTGCTTTTGTACATTGTAGACCAGAGCATCATTTTGTCCACCTTGGATTGGAAATGTGATCCCCCACACCAAGACGAAGGAGGAGGAGGAGGATAGTTATAAAGCGATCACTAGTAGCTTCATAAGGTTCAGAACTTTACTGAAATTAAGGTCTTTGGTGAAAATACGTGCATCAAGTGTATGAAATGTGAAGCTATTTTTGAAGTTTTGTCCACCAAAATAAATGCCATGGAAGTTAATGATGCAGGCGTTTCCTTTTCCTTTTCTTTATGAGTTCTAACCCTTTTCTTTAAGTTATCACATTCACATGAAAAGAAGGGTGCAGTTGCAGTGCAACAGAGGTACTTGTACGTGCAAAGTTCTGTCACCAATCAATTGCTTAGAACCACCCGAGCCCACACCAAAGCCTGCAATTTCTGAGAAAAAATTTACCCCCCTCTCCTTTTCTGCTGCCCAAATTTTATCATTTACAGCCATTTTAAAGGGAATGTACACCAGAATATTTCTTGTTTTTCGTTTTGCTACAGATGTAGCTGTGAGAATGTGAGAAACAGCAGTTGATGATTGATCAGTAGTCGTAATTCTTAGATCACTTGATATTTTAGGCTTTGGGCCACAATTGCACTAGATTATGATCTTTAGATCCATGGAGATGATTTGAGCCAGAGGAGAGGTGAACTACTATAGTTAAATTCACATCAATAAACTACTCAATCAAGTTCCAAATCTCTCCAGTTTACAACCCTCATCATGTTGTGCAGTTAAAAAAAGAAAAAGAAAAAAAGCTTGAGTTCTCACCCATCATGGCATATTTTCCATTTCTCCTCAGCCTACTTTCCTATTTAGGTTTCTGTGCTGGCATTTAAGCTTTGCAATAATGATTTGCAGGCCTTCTTTTTGGTACAAAAGAAGAGGAGAGAGTTGGAGACTTTTTTGGAGGGAACACACTAGTGTCAGTTGAGCTGTAATTCATTGACCTGCAAATAATTTGCAAGCTATGAACCAGATTTTCAGGCATATTATGATTTTCAACATTCATGGTCCTGACTCCTGAAAGCTCCAAAGACAGCAGATTTTTCTATTGATACCTATGCATGCATGTATCAGAAATCTAAACTTTCATCTAGTCATTCAGATTCAATCAGAAGACAAGAATTGTATAATTGTATGGACTATGAAAATACTGATTATAATGAATTCTTACATCCTCACTTGAATCTCCAATTTGTTGCAGATGGAAGGTAACATCAGCAGCAGGCAATAGTCCCACTGTGAGACATGGCGCTTTCAGGCACAACCAGATCTCCAGTGTTATATCCAGGAATATTTTGAGTTGCAGAATAAATAGCTCCTGATATCTATGGCATCTCCATTTCCAGCAGAGAATGTAGGACTAGAAGCAGAGCTAGCCTGTGCATCACATGCTGCAAGAAGCTCAAATTCTCTCGAGGATGAAAACTTGGAGGCAATCTTTGATATCATCATGTCAAGTTGATTCTTCATCTTGCGAACCCGAAAATGCACTATTTCGATTTTCCAAAGGACATGCTCCCAGAATTTATACTCGATAAACAATTGGTCGTTGTCAACGCCAGATTAATCATCGCCATCAGCATGTTGTTCTGTAATTTCTGTTCAAGATAACAAACAGCCAACAACCAGTATTAATAATGATTACTTAAAGCATGTCTATAAAATATGGAATAAGAACACCAAGCACCAATCTTTACTGGTAAATGGGAGCACAGAACAAGAGAACAAAAAAGATGTGCAACATGAGAATCCACATGAATATACAAAAGATATGGAGGAGAAATAAAATCAATGTACAGCAAAACACTTTAGCAGTATTGCTAAAACCATCTATCATGAGAAGTGCCCTCTGGATTGGATTTCTTGTTTTCTGCAATTTATCACAGAGTGAAGCCAAAGAACTTCAAGGGAAAAGAGAGAGAGAGCAAAGAAATTCTTAATGGCCTTTCTTCTACAACATTCATTTGATTGCTAAAACCATCTATCATGAGAAGTGCCCTCTGGATTGGATTTCTTGTTTTCTGCAATTTATCACAGAGTGAAGCCAAAGAACTTCAAGGGAAAAGAGAGAGAGAGCAAAGAAATTCTTAATGGCCTTTCTTCTACAACATTCATTTGAAAATGACAAGGACTTGGAACAAAAACCTTCAAACGTAGATTGGTAAATTCCTGAATGTTTCCTCTGTTCACATGCTGCAATTTCTCTGGCTTATTTTGATGCTTGAGACTCAATTTCTCTGATTTTCAATTCTATCCATTTGCAGAGCGCCACATTAGAGGATGAATAAAACCCTCCAATGACTCGATAACTTCTTCTTCCTAGATGGGAGTAGAAGAAGTTGCATACCTGCTTTGTATTTTAGCACAAAGTTGCATTCCTGCTTTGAGAACACAACACAGTTCCACACACACCCGCAAACGAAACTTGCCACAGCATGTTAAAAAAACATAAAAAAGTTGAAATTCTCCTCAAACAACCACATTACACTTGTACATTCACGTGTACAGCATCGTGATATCTGTGATAAACATGTGATCAAGCTATTTCACAAAAATTCAGATGTTTTTTTAAAGCTGTGTTTGAATGATTAAGCCCATTAAGCTAAAGAAAGACTTCAACGTGACAAGAAACAGAGCAAGCAGCCCATACATAGAGAGAGAAATAAATACCTCTGTGTATTGATATTTGCGGAGGGTTAGAGAGAGGTGGCTGAGAGACGGGGGAGAAAGAAAAAATTCATTATTATTTCATGTGTTGAAAATATAATAACAATTAATTTTAATATTAATATATTAAAATAATCAAAAAAATATATAAAAAATTAATATTAAATAAAAACTTTTTTATGTTTTTATTAAATTCTGTTTGGAATGCAATTTTAATCAGCATCTTAATTTATATTAGATATTATAATACATGATATATTTTTACTTAAAAATACATTAATATATATTTTTATTTTTAATATTAGCTGATCAAAATTATTAAGAAAAAATTCAAAAAATATATTTTTTTAAAAGTAAAACACCCACAAGAAAATATTGCAGTACAACATATTTAGCGTGTGTTTGACAGTGTATTAGCGGTTGATTTTCAAATAATTTTTTGTGTCAAAATGCATTCCAATGATTTTTTTATTTTTAAAAAATTATTTTTAACATCAATACATTAAAACAATCTAAAATATATAAATCATATTAAATTTTAATAAAAAAAATTAAATTTTACAGGAACACGATTTCAACTGTGTTCCCAAATAGTTGCTTAAAATTAGTTGTAAACGTTAGAGATCTATAGTGGCTGATGTAATGTTTGAGTAAATTATGGTTTCATCCCTGCATTTTGATAAACTTTTTAACTTAGTCTCAATTGCTTAAGACCTCGTTATTTAGTTCCTTACCCTGTGTAGTTCTAATCTAGTGACCAACTTATTTTTTATATATATTTACACTCAAATTTATTTTCTATAAAGAAGATAATAGATTTTTATGGGTTAAAAATTGTTTGTTTATTTAATTTTATAGCGGGTGAGACTAGAAAAATTATTAGTGGAACAATTATTACAAAAATATGTGATATCTCAACACCTTATTGATGGATAACTGTTAAACGGATTAAATATAATGTTTTAAAAAATAGGGAGCATTATATAATCACATTGCAAGTATAGGGATGAAAATATAATTTTCCCTTCTTCTCATTCCATGCTTCCGGCGGCTCTATTGGTTTTAGCCATCTGGCTTGTTCTTATTGGATCAGTAGAATATAAACATCTAATTATTATTATTTGTATGATTAATAGAGAAGATATGAATATAATAAAAACTCAACATGTAAGTATCATTATATCCAAAAATTAAATTAAATTACAATAAGCTGAGAAATAGTTTCCATTTTAAAAAATTAAAAACAATTACACAAATTTTGTACATACAAATATATCAACGTGTAAGTACCATTATATCCAAAATTTAAATTAAATTACAATAAGCTGAGAAATAGTTTCCGTTTTAAAAAATTACATAAATTTTGTACAAGTATATCAACTCCAAGGTCCTTTGGAGCCATAGCTTTTTCATCCAACAAAGTGTTTACCCCATAAATAGTTTCCTCGCAGTCGCAGTTGTTCATGGACATTAAACCCAGACCAACTGGACATTTTTGTTCTATCCATAAATCACAACATGCAGTTGACAATCTGGTTTGATACCCATCATTGGTTGTGCATGAAGCATGGCACAACCTTAACCAAGCTCACTTGGACTCGTTAATGCCCAACGCTCTCAACTATATCAACTTTACATCTTGCGTGGACTGATCTTCAATTATCTTTGAATATTCGATTTTTTTTAGAAGAAGTCTAATTGCTAAAATGGAAAACTTTGAATAGACCCCTCAAGGTTTCGCTCGCATCCGTTAAAATATAAACGTCATGTCGTCTCTCCCTCCACCCTTATCCGAGACGACGCCTTGTTTTCTACAGTGAACTCCTGAAAATTGCCACAGCAAAACATCCTCCCGCATCAAGATCAAATCCGTACCTTCGTTGATCTAAAAGAGTGAAACTTTGCACAAAATAGTTGGTTGGAAGTGAGATATTAGACATGAATGTGTATAAAGCTTGTGGAGTGTTGTTGTTTTTTACTTTTCTTTTACCAATTGTGAAATCAAAAGAGCAATTGAGTTCAAGAGAATGTGAGGATCTGGGATTCACAGGACTTGCACTCTGCTCAGATTGCAATACTTTAGCTGAGTATGTTAAAAACCAAGGTGAGTTGTAAAGACCCTTTTGATCTTTTATCTGTTTTTGCCTTTTTGGTCATAAAGTTTGTGTCTTTTTGGAATTTTTGGGGAATTGTAGTTCGTATTGTGGTTATGCGTTTGTTTTGTTTTGGTTGTTCGTTTTTTCTTGTTTGGTTTATTGGTTTCTGTGGTTTTGAAGGGTTGTTTGGGTTAAAAGTTGGATCTTGTGTGTTTTATGGAATGCAATTGGTTGTGACACCATGTGAGGAAGTTTATGTTTGTTTCTAGTTAATTACTGATGTTGTTGGATTCTCAAATAGGTGCGTTTATTTAACTTGAAAGTGTGGAAAATTTAAGATTTTCCCTGTGTTTTTACCAAGTTCGATGAAAAAGAGCTGGCACTTCTTGTTGGGAGGAGATTGCCTTGTATAGATAGTGTTGGCCATTTCCATTTTCTTTGACAATATTGTTATGGATTGGTGAACTAGAGCTGTGAGAACTTTGCATATGAAGGAGGGAAGCATAGATATTTGCGTGATGAAAACATGTTAATGGTTGAATGATTCTCCTCGTTGGTTTTTATTTTGGTGTGGGTGGATTGGCTGTTTACCTAGTGTAGATGACTTGTGAGTGATGTACTAAGACATGATCAGTCATCTTGAACTCAGGACGCAAACAGTGCATATTGTTCTAAATGACTAGATCGTGCTATAGAAATTAGTTGTATGGGTGTTATGTCCACCAAAAAGCTTTATGTTAGCTTATTGTCTGCTCTGTTTCTTCAACTGAGATGTTGACATTACCATATGCATTATGCATTCCTGATGATAAAAGTCTGTGAACTGAAGTTATTGAGCTTTTGGAGTCCAAAGACAAGACAGGATGAACTGTAGTGTGTGGTAGCATGCCCATGCCACGACAAGCGAGGAGAATGAGAATTATTAACTTAATCTGATTTTAATATGAAACCAGGCCTGGTGGAAAGATTACTTATGTAATGCAATGTGCTTAACCCAAAAGGTAACCCAAAAGGAGATCAAGGCAAAGTCCATAAGACCGGAACTGGTTATTTAAACCATTGGCCATGCACAGTCTATTTTTTCTCCTTCTATAGCACTACACTAGCTGCTAACAGTCAGAGGCTGTCTTTTAGTTTATGGAGTTAAATGACGGGATACTTGACTTTGCTTTTATGTAGATAAAGTGACTAGATTTAAGATATTGTACTTATTTATTGGACTCAACCTTTCGGATGGGCATGATAATGTAGAAGTCTGTAATATTGCCTTGTGGCTACAAGAAGTTTAACCCTAAAGTTTTGGCTGCAGAGTTGGTGTCTGACTGTTTGAAGTGTTGCACAGAGGATTCTGATGATTCCATAAGCAAGGTAGGTATTATATTGAGGGTAAAATAATATTTGATGCTCCAATAAATGTTTTGAATTTCCCTCGGGCACCTTTTTTTATAATTTCATGACTGCACTAATCTCTCATTTCTAATTCAATTTCAAAGGCCCATGATTGGAATGGACTATGGATAAAATATGGTCAATTGTAAACTTGGATGTATAAAGAACAGATTTTTAAGTCTTTGTTTCCAGTTTTTAATGGACATGCAATTGTGAACGACTCCAGCTTTGAATGCTAAACAGGTTTACTGTCTACTTTTGTATGTGCATGCACACATACATGTATATGCAAATATCAAAGAGAACACTAAGTTTCTCCTTTTTATTGGAACTGAAAGATGTATTTAAATTGCTGCAGATTACCTACTCTGGTGCAATAATAGAGGTTTGCATGAGGAAATTGGTTTTCTATCCTGAAATTGTTGGTTTCATTGAAGAAGAGAAGGATCAATTTCCCACCGTTAAAGTCCAATATCTTTTCAATTCTCCACCAAAGTTGATCATGCTGGATGATGAGGGTCAGCATAAGGAAACCATTAGGTGAGCTGCTTTTATTATGTATTATACTTTTACTCCTGCATGACAATAGGTGAAATATTACAGAAATTTGCTTTGATGTCCATTTGGCCTTGGAAATAAGATGAACCTTGTGTAATCATCTTTCATATTTGCATTTCAAGAAAAAAAATGAAGTTCTATTCGCTTCTGTACTGAGAATTTCTACTGTTATCTTACTTGCAGAATTGACAATTGGAAACGTGAACACGTGCTTCAGTTCTTGCAGGAGAAGGTTAAGCCCACTTCAGCAATCTAAGAGAGTTGCATTTTTTCCCTTGATAAAAAGTTTCTTAATTCTGTGCTGATATGCCTGTATCTTAAGTATTTGTTTGGATTCGTAAATTAACTTGGAGCAATGTGTGTAGTGTGATCAGCAATGTTAGTTTCCTTCTGCCCCCCTTTAAGATTCCATTTGACAGAGTGCCTCGAAATGATGGTTTATGGTGAGGTCATGCTTTTAGAGCATCCAATGTGGGTGGTGGGTGCCCTGCTTTGAGAACATCCACAAACGCATCCCCGTGAACACAGATTTTTGTTGTCATGAGAATTCAGGTTCATTTTGGAATCCATCATTGCAATTCAGGATCTCAGCTGAGCTGAGGACCAGGCCATTTAACTTATTGTTCGTCGCGCAAAGGCTAAAACTGGAGGAGAACCTACTTGTCAAGTTTCTGAAATTCTAACATGTAGCCAGGCTTCGTGATTTTTAGTTTTGCAGTTGCAAGCATGCAAGCCAAAGTCGTCAGTTTTTTATCTCTCCTACAAAATCACCTAAGTTACAACCATACAGACACGATCAGGTTTTCCACAGTGGTTCAATCTTATGCTCAGGTGAGAGTTTCGGGACTCAAATCACCCCCACCATACATGGTTGGGATTAAATTACACAAAAAATAGTGCAAAAGAAAATTTGGAAGTTAACAGCACATGTTTCTAGTTGACAACAGAAGTCTGCTAGATCGAGCTTTCAAGGAAAAGGCAGGGAAAATCTAAACCATAAATGCCTCCCCATATATTTGATTAATCTTCTGTTAATGTTTATTGTACATCTTAGGTTTGTAAATATACATTTTGCCAATCGAGAAATACATATACCGTTGCCTTATCATCACTTAAAACTAGAATAGGTACTTGACATTTTACATCTTTCAGAGCTTGGCTAATATAACATACGAAGCTCCATTTTTCCGAAGTTGAATTCTGTTACAGGGTTGCATCTGCTGGACAAAACTTTGTCACGCATCCCGAATGTTGGTTACCCTTAACGCCACCTTATCTAGAAACTTGAAACAACCTTCAAGTTGCTGAGCTAAACCGTGTCAATGAAATTGTGAAATAGACTTACTAAATTTGGGAGAAGGGCTCTTGATGGGGGCCCAGATATCTGCACCATTGCTACGAGCAATGCCTGCAGTGTAAGAGATTGGTACAAGACATAAACCTTTGCTTTCTAGACTCTGTTGCCCTAACCCCTGCACAGCAGCACAAGTAATCAAACCCAGCTGTAAATTTCAATTAAGGATGCTTTTTAATGGTGCAATGGTTTAAAAACATAATACATTTTCAATAGGGGCAGTGGCATGTTTTCAAGGGGACCACATGCAACTAGTTTTTGGATGTATCAGGAAAATGCACTTCAAAGGACATTGCTCTCTAGAAGTAAAGTGTGTGATGGGAAAATGTCATGTAATATAGGTCCAGCTCATGCTCACCTGCATTTGTGCTGGCGATGTACCTTGGAGGTATGGAGCACTCAACACCTGAAACCACCACAAAAAGGTCAAGTTTAAATGTCAAAATAGTCATATTAATGTTCAAACAAAAGTGCAGACATGCAATGATTCCACAACTACAATGTTCTGCAGTTCTAAAACTACAAGAATGAGAAATTAACATCTTATCACCACCATTTCTTAAACTGCAAATTGTATTTGCAACAATATAAAAAAAAATAATATTTTTAGCTTTACAAGATACTCAGTCTTAGCCATCAAACTTGCGCAACGAGGCAGCAATAACAAAAGCTTACCATGATGTGCTAGCCATCTCAAAGTTAGAAGTTAAAAGTTCAAAAGGGTAAGAGTTCTCTATTATAACCTAAATCAGTGGAAAGCAACAGTTCTATTTTGTGGGGGTACTATATTAAGATGACATGTCTTCAAACAGAGATTGGAGCCCAAATCTCAATAGCTCGCAGGTCAGATATTGAAAACAAATCTGCATATTCAACACACCATTGCATATGCTTGATGCTTCAACAAAAATTGCAATATGTAGAACCTATTTAAGAGCTCAATATTACATTTTGCAAGTCAAGAGTGTTTCAGCGAAACAATTCCCTCATTTTGCAAGCACAAGGTTTCACCTTACTAATTTCCATTTCATTTAGAGTCCAGCTTGTGAATGCATTTCCAGATTGCAAAGGTACTTCCAGAACAGGCAAGCTGGCAGAATAGTGTGCAGGGCAAAATATAAGCAAGAGAAGGCCAGAATCCAAACCTGAACTTGTTCATGAAGGAACCGTATGTATTCCATCGCCTCCATAAGGACAGATGCAGTATCAGTCTGCATTAAATGGTAAAGGTCTTAAAATGACAATCATTCAAGACAATAGATGATGTGTGAGGAAAAATAATATAATAAATCCCCCCGTCAAATCTTTAGAGAGACCATCTAAACAATTATTAAAATGCTCATGCAAGCTATAAAATGGTTTCTTATTAACAGAACTGTACCTTTCCATACGGTGAAACAAGCTGCTGCAGAGCTACGATGCGTTCCCCAAGCTTCTCTTTTCGTTCCTATTACCAATTCGAATAAGGCACACATGAGCACTAAATCTGTACAGTGGATTAACTTGACCAGCAATATAATCCCTATAGGAGGAGATATTAGATTTAACTCAGGGACTCTGGGTTTGCAGGATGTCAACCAGCACCAAGGTCTGACAATCTGCTTCTTGGTGCATCTTGACCTACTTCGAGTGAAAATTTAACCACATGACCACCATAGAAAATCACTAAAGCACCCAAATGCTTTGCCTTACAAATACCTCCAACTAAAATTAAACTGTCTCAGCTAAGCGATTTGTGTATTAGGCTTGATTTAAAAAACTTATCCTAAAGTACTTTCTTCCCTGTTTTCAGTAAGCACACTCCAATTTAGAATTGTCTCGTTTCTGGAAAAAATTGGGGGTGTAACTTCAAACTCCACCAACAGTGTTAACTAGGCACTTATAGAGAATGGCTTGCCCAACTGCAGAATGAAAACTTGGGCATAGACTGTATGGCAGACAAGAATATTAAGAAAAGTAACATTTGATGAGGACCAAAAGGAGCACGTAGGTCTAGATAGAGAATGCCAGAGGATCCATGAAACTGGCGACATTTTTTTTTTGGAATTGGCTATGACGTAGGTTAAGGGCAAGCATCCATGAAACCGACCACCTGTTTTTTTTTCTGTTTTTGAAATTGGCTTTGTCGTGGGTTTAAATAGAAGAGGGCAATGCCAAACTATCCGTGAACTGACCACATAGTTTTTGGAAATGACTTTCTTAAAGCCAATAATTCAAGTTAATATTGGTAGTCATCCTTCATCCATTACACTCGGTAAACATGTCAAAGAAATGAGACAGGTGCTGTATTCACAACAGGAGATAAGTGCAGGAAAAAGATGATAGGGAGGAAAAACCTTTGTGGAGATAGAAAAATCAGCCTTGTGTCTTTTAGTTGCAAGAGAAGTGAGAGTGTCATGGTCAACTGAGCAAGGGCTTCTCTTGTTTTCCATCATCTTCAAACACTTCGATCCCTTACTCTCCCTAAATGAAATAGTAAGGAAATTAGCATGTGCAATTAAAGATGAAGGAACCCAATTAGGATGTTTGCAGCAACTTTGCCATTGAGATATAGCATTATATCTAAAAGAAAAAGATAGAGAGTAATCATCTGAACTCATCCACTAGCCATATATAGTCACAAAAGGGCCAAACCAGAAGAGCACGTCAATCAAATTGACTAGTCTTTCTTACCATGCATGTTCACTAAACTCATCTGCAGATTATTACATTCAAAATGTTGAGTATCATTGTATTTATAATTATAGCATTGTTATTTCATAGTTATTTCCCACACCAATATCCTTTTTCATTTGACATTATATAGAAAGAAAAATATGCTCCTTTTGCAGACAACAAACCAGGTAACAGACAGTTTTAGATCTAAATATGTTGTCATACCAATAGTTGACATCTCACTTCTAAATTCCTTGATCAGAATTTTACATCATGACCAGCAATTAATGACCCGTATGAATTTTTTACTTTCCATAATAAGAACTATCACCGTACTGAATTTCTTTCGAAGGAAAAAACAGACAGATGCAACAATTGAAACTCCCTAAGAATACAGATTTATCGTTGAAAATCAATGCCTACGTCAGGAGGGTGGTTTTGTTTCATCTCCTGTGATGTAGGACTGCCAGTCAAGGGATCCTTCCCCCATTGAACACAGGGATCAAGCAACCACTCGGATACTAATAGCAGAACAGCTGCCTACAGAAACAGAAAATTTGGTTGACCAACCAAAAGATCTATTTTTGTTAAAAGAAGCATCCAAGAAAGAACACAGCCATTATAGACCCACCATTGAGCTTAGTGTTAGTCTCAGTAGGACATAAAATATACACGGCTGTTACACAAGGTGCGCACATCAGGGGGGGATTCAATGCAATGTTAATGTTTTGTTATCATAAAAAAGAAAAAAACACTGTTTTCGCCAGAGATTAACCATCGATTAAAGCGTGTGACATAATAATATATGCATCTGCTTATCACACAAATGTCATCTCCATAATTAAGTAATTGGGTGCACAGACAGACAACAGTTCCATGAATCAATGAAACACGCAATCAATTACTTATAGTTAAAATATTAACAACAAATAAGAAGAGCACACAATCAATTAACAAAATTCTTACCATCCACCAATTTTTTTTTAACTGGCAAGAATCCATCATTTGATCAATCACCCCAAATCAGATAAACTAATCCAAATGCTAAAAATTGCACCAAATAAAATCAATCAGCAAAGAACACGGACGTTATTGAATGATGTATTATAATGATTTTGAAAATGCGATAGGGAACAAACCCAACTTTAATAGTAGAGGATTTCTTCCGGACCCACCAAATAGCATAATATTCAAACCATGCATGAATGTAAACATAACCTACCCTTCCATCCACTTATATTTAATACCAGCATGACTACTTACTACTACTAAATTCCATAGATGCGCCCAAGTAATAGAAAAAACAGAAAAATGAATACAAAAAAAAATAATTAGATGATTTACCGAATAATAGAAATCTAAATGACCCAGTAAAGAAAAAAAAAAAAAGCACTTCGAATACAAAAACAGAAAAAACAAAATAATTAGATGATTTGGTGCATGAAAGGAACAAACTTTTAAGACCACTTATCGCTATAAAAATGAAATATTTGCCACCTCTGCTTGAAAATAGTTCATTGACAAGTAAAACAAGTAAGTTACACTAATTACGAAAATAGAAAGAGAGACATGGATAAGAAAGAAACTCACCGAGAAACCAGAGAGAGCATTGCCAGTGGAGCTCGAAATGAAATCTTTAAACCTTGTAGAGGAAGCCCTTGAAAACCCACCTCCAAAATCACTCTAAATTCAACAAAAGCTAAGTAAAAGCCAACAAAAATGGCTTTAATCGCAGTTTTTGTCAACAAACAAATAGCCCAAAAAACCTTTATTGGGGCGTCTTAAAGGTAAGAACTTTACTTCCGGTAAGCGAACAAGCTTTTTTTAATTTTGACAAAGCAGCACGAAAATCAACAGTCAATCACCAAAAAGGGTGGGGCTCTCAAGAATAACAGAATGATGAGTCTATGTCATTTTCAGAGCTAAAAGAGACTGAAACGAAAACTTTGAAGAAGGTGGATGGCTTGGTTGATGAGTTGCAGAAACTATGAAAGGAAGGGTGTGAAAAGTTGGGGGAGGCTGAGAGAGGTTCTGAAAGTGGTTTTATAAGGTTTTTGGAAGTAATAATAAATCTTTGAAGAAACAAACACTCATTGAAATACTTTTACATGTTTCCTTTCTTGTTTTTTTTTATATGTGACAGCTAATATCCAACCATGCTAGAGATAGAGATCGATTTGTATAGTTTAAGAATATATTTTTGTTTATAGTTAGATATTTTTTATTTAAAAATATATTAAAATAATATTTTTTTTATTTTTATATTATCATATTAAAACAATAAATAAAATAAAATTTAATATTTTAATAAATTTAAATTATTTTCTTAAATTAGTTTTAATTAACCTTTAAATTATTTTAATTATTTTCATCATAATCATTACTATTAAATATGACAGATACCATCAACTTATAATTTAATTTGAATTAAATTTCAAATTAAATCAAATAAAAATTAATTTAATGTGATTTTGCTAACTTGATAGATAAACTTGTTATCTATTTAATCCATTTAAAATTATATTTTATTTTTTATAAAAATTAAAATAATATTATTTTAACTTGAATAAAACTTCAAAGATCATTTTTTTGAATTGACTTGGACTTTAAATTATTTTTTTGGGCACTTTGAGGGAAAATAATTTTTTGATGGGGGTATTAAACGTATCATCGTAAAAAAAAAAATGGTAAGATAGAGAGATAATTTGAGTCAACATTTAAAAGATGATATGTTTTATGTCTTGGCAATAGAGAGATAATTACCGGTATGTTTTAATTAATTTGTAGGTAAAATTACATGGCATTTCGGAAAATAATTTAGGGCTGGGTTTCCTCGTATAATTTGGGGCCAGTATTAGCCTTTGAAAATGTATGTTTACCAAAATTAAAGGTAGGTTGAGAAAAATCACAATCAATTCTAAATAAATATGTAATTCAAAATCTTTAAGTTTTTATAAAATATAATGTGAAATTTATTGGAGTGACATTACTCTTATTTTAATTTTTTTTAAAAGAAAAAACTTTTACATATTGAATGAATATTGAATGAGTAGATCCATGGAGAAGCTTTTTTTAAAGGTAAATAGATATTTTTTTATCCTTTTATATTTTTTTCTATATGAATAAAATATTTTTTTTAATATTTTTTATTAGTATTATTAGAATTTTATAGTTCTCTTTATTTATTTATATAGGGTTATGATAGTTTTTTAATAATTAGAGACATGAAAGAATATAATTAAGTATTAGGAGTGTCTCTATGTATATGTAATTATGATGTTCTTGATATTTCAAAGTTTTGACATGCAACCAATATTTTTATCATTGTTTGCCACATGCAGCAAAACAATCATGCAACCAAGAAGATAGCCTAGCAATTCTCGGTGGTTATTTTATTTTGTCTTGTATTGCATGACAATATAGTTATAAGAGAGCCCAATAATTTTTTTTGTAGTTATTTTGTTTTCCTATGTGCGGTGTTGGCTATAAAATGTTATAGAACATGATGTGTTTGTGTATAAAAGCAAAGAAAGGTTATTTTCTATATATAAAAAAAAATATTTATGAACTAGTGCGAAGTTTTTATCTATGTTAGTTATTGTCATTTGAAATATTTGCGGTAAGACTCACAAAAAATCATTCACACAAAAGTGTTATATTATAATGAATAATTTGTATAATAGTGTTATGTTAAAAACCCAAGATAAGATAGCTCACATAAAAATGTTAGAGATTCAAAATGGATGGTCCACACACACAATAATGTTATTTATAAATGATAATTCTTAACCGAAGATTGAACTTGATGATGAATTCCTTCCAAGTTCCAACTAAAGGAGACAATCATGTGAGTTTTTAAGAGAAATATATATTTTTTTATTTTTATTCTTGTATTATTTATAATGACGTTTTTTTATTTTTCTTTTCCTATTTGAAATGAACATTTTTCCTTGTTTATTTTTTTTTATCCAGTATTATTAAGATTTTTTAGTTTTTTTTAATATATATAAAGGTTTGTGATAATTTTTTAAAAGGTGAAGATATGAACAAGTAAAATTAAGTATTTTAAGAATTATACTATAATTCTAGTGTTTTGTGAGAGGTTTGTTACGTGACAAATCTAGTTATTCTTCACTTTTATTTGCATGAAGTTCGTAGCCCAAAGTTATTAAATTATGTTTTATGATTTGGCTCAAGATTTTGATAGTGGGTTAAACAAGTTAAATTATATTAATTTAAAATGATATCATTTTAAAATTAAAAAATAAATAAATAAAAAAACATGAGTTAGTCTATCAAGTTGCTCGGTTTTAATCGAATCAATTTCTACTCAATTTTTTTTAGCCCGCCATGCCTGATTTTGAGTTAACTAGATCTGGTTTAATAAGATTCCTAGCAGTAAAAGAATTAAATAAAATCTCTTGTTGAAAATTTTCCACATTTCTCTAGATGAAAAAAAATCTTCAAATGGATCCTACGTAAACGTCAAAAGAATGGTAATTAGTACAAGCCCAATTCAATCCTAAATCAGCAATTATTAGTTAAAAAGTCCTAATTAACAACAAACTTAGTCTTTCTAACTAGTCACCCATAACTCTATTATCAGTATTTTCTTCTTGCACTATCAGTAAGTGATAGATGCAGTTTTCTATTTAACAGAACATGAGTAGCTGGAATTGATCTATTAGTAGTAAAGAACATAGTTATTAAACACGATATATCAAGTTAGGTTCATACAAAAACTTAAAAAAATCAAGTTTAGAAAAAATAAAAGAAAATTAATTTGATTTGATTTCATTAATCTAGTTAATCCAATTAAAACGTAAATTTATTTTTAAAAATGATATAATATTGATTAATATGTGTTAATTCGATGAATTTATAATCTAGAAATTGAAATGTTCATTTATCAATTTATAATATATAATAGAACAAGTTTGTTTTTATATTTAAAAAATATTTTTGAAGATTTTTGGAATTTATTTTTATTATTCTAGATTTTTTTGATGTATTAATATTAAAAATATATTTTAAATAATAATAATAATAATTTAATATATTTTAAAACAAAAAATACTTTAAAAAAACAACAATCAAACCATTTCAAATAATATCTAAATTAAAAAGGAAAAAAAACAGTAGCACGGAGAAAACGACATTTTCATTTAACATAAAAAAATGACCATTTATAGATTTAAAAAAGAAAAAGAAAAAGAAAAAGAAAAGTTTGAATTATCAACCTCTTTGTTCTTGTCAATAGTCCCTACTCCATAGACGAGACTCCCTTAGCTCGACAACCTTGCATGCTCCCTATGAATCTGAGGTCTTGGAAGTTCCCCCACCAAGGTACTACTAGTGGTACTTTATGTTTTCCTAGCTCTTACCAAGGATTCTTTGATAATAATAAAAAATTAAGTATTGTTAGGACTTGTAATCCGTGATCTGTTTTCACAATAAATTTATTCAATTGAAGTTGATTAATAATTAAATCTAGATTTTTTATCAAGTAAGTAATTACAAACTCGAAAAATAAAATGAGCATGCATTCGAAGCAATATAAAAAAATTAAACTATACCATGCAACAGGATGTAAATGCAAATTGTATTTCACGAGTCATCAATCGTATTATTGGGTGTTTATGCACTATAACACCAGGGCTAAGTGAATTTAATAAAGCTTACCCCCTTTCTCTTTACATGCAATCTAAAAAAATTACAAAGAAGATAATTCAAATTGAAATTTCTCTTCATCGTTCTGAATGTATCGATAAAAATATTTTCTTTAAAATAAATTATTATTTTTTCATGATTTTTAAATGATGGTAACAAAACAAGAAAATTTGTTTTTTTTACATTGAAGGTGACAAAGGTGGTTGCAACAATAATGTTAATGATAATTGTGACTGTAGTATCTAAGTAATAACAATTATGATATTAATAATAATAATAATCATGGGTTGATAGATTATTGTGATAGTGGTGACAATAATAATTGTGATGAAAAGGGTGCTTGAAAGTATGATAATGTTTGATTTTCAAAGTGTTTTTGTTCTAAATAATATCAAAATATTTTTTTAAAAAATATATATTATTTTTGTCATCAACACATCAAAACAAAAAAAATAATAAAAAATTAATTCAAATCAATTTTTTTTTTAATTTTTAACAAAAAACATATTGAAACCCACTCTCTCATACCTCTATAATAATAATTACTTTTATAACACAATAACAACAATAATAATTATTGGTAATGGAGGTCAGGTGTTATGATTATTGTTGTGGTGATAATAATTTTAGAAATGATAATAAATGATGGTGTTATTGTCGTGAGGGTTAAAACTATGTTAATCCAAGTCAATCAAAATGATATTATTTTAATTTTTTAAAGCTAAAATGATATCTTCTAAAAAATTAAATTAGATTTTAAATGGATCAGAAATTAACTCATCAAATAGACATAATCAACTTTGAGTTGATATTTCTTGAATATATAGTCATGATCAAGACATGTCAACTAGATAGGCCGGGTCAAGTTTAATAATTTTGTCATTTTTCTCGTTCATTATATTTATTTTTTCTTTAAAATAATAACATGAAAAACAATAAAAAGAAAATAATAAAGGTTTTTTTTTCTAAGTAGCACACTAGGAAAATAAATTTGAGGAAATAACACAATAAAGAACTCACATGGAGAAATAACATAATTTGAAGAGTCTCGGGTGTATACAATTTTATTAAAATTTCTTAAAAGCCATTTTAGATTTAGAATTTATCTATTTCTTAAAAATATATAAAAAAAACCTCTAAATAAAGTTTATATTGGCGGGAAATCACTGTCAGAGCAGTTTCTACGTTTTCAGGTAGATGTTTCTGACGGTGGATCCCACTAGTCTTTAACACGATCCTTTACCTTCTCTTACACTCCTGCTCACACACCCACGAAATACACTCGCTTCACTGACCGAATACGTGTCTAAGTTTCACGTGGCATGTTATTACTTGCTCGTGTCCTGTCAGCATGTCTCCGATGGAAAACTACAGTGTATGGAGTTCGTGCTCAAACAGATTTTGGGTTGTAGGATGGCCCCACAAAAGACACAGCTAAACTGAACGCAAAAGTCCACATTCTGGTCATACGTGGGACCCACACGGTTTTCTGTTTGTCTGATTATACTTGGATGGATACATTGTCAAACTCGAGTACGGTCACACCTTGCTACTAAAGATTAATTATTTTTTTTCATGTTAGTACATAGTTTATACAAAATTTCAAGATGCCTCTTTAAGTTTTTTTGGATTTTTGAAAAAAATATAAGACTAGCGTTGAGAAATTTTAAAATAGATATTTAAATGAAACATTGTTAGATCCATGAGAGTAAAATATATTTTTCCCAAACTTAAAAGTTTGTTTTGGTATGATTTATGAAAGATGACTTTTGATTTTAAGTCATAATTTTTTTATATATAAATAATTTAGACACAAATAAGTTAAAATATTTCTAAATCAGAAGTATTTTGGCTAAAGTTGACTGAAATCAATATTTTCAAGGAATATATGTATTATAAGTAAGAATTTATAAGTAAAACATTATCTATTTTAATTTTTGATTAAATAAAAAATTTGATTCAAGTCAAAATATATTTTAAAAATAACTTTTTTTAATAAATTAAGCCATTTATAAAACATATTAACAAAATATATCTAGAAATATTTTGGTTTAATCGGTTTTTTTTTACGGTTTAATTTTTTCTATTATTTTATTTTTATGTTTTCAGTTTAATTGATTTTTTTCTCATGATACATCCACAACCTTTTTCACGTGTTAAAAGTTAATGAGCATATTAAATAAATCTGTAAAAAAATCATACTGAACAGAAATTGAATTTCCACAATATATTCATATAATACTTGTCATAAATGACTAAGATATATGCTCATTGGGCCGAAAACTATATTGTTTGATTATCGTTTTCTTTCGTTTTCCTTGATTTTGTTTTTTAAAATAATATATGAAAGTGAGAGTTGGATTGATAGTTCGTGGGTCATCGTCGTTGACCGAGAAGGCATGACCGTGGGATAGGGTCGTATAACAGTGAAGCCATCGGAAATCATGGCAGAAATCATGGGTTCCTGTGTCTTGTGAACTCGAATGAAAAGGACAGAAAATCTTGAAAATTGCACGGATCTTATTCATAGAATATAATGAAAATCCATTCACATTCACAATAATTTCACAATAATTTATTTGTAACTGTTATTTTTTAAAAATTATTTAAAAAATAATTTTAAAATATAAAAATAAACAAACCCTTATTATTGAGTGTTGGTGAAAAGATTTACATGGTTATTTATTTATTTTTTAATTAAAATATATATTTTTAATTTTTTAATATTAATATAAATCATCAAAATATATTAATTTAATATTTTATAAACAAAAATCTATTTAAAAAAACAACTTTAACCACAAAATAAACACATTGCAATAAATTATTTAGCTAAAAATTTGAATTTAAAAGACCCTTGTCAAGCATAGCCAAGTTTCTTGCATCCTCATTCTAAAAAAATCCATTGCTTTCTTGAATCGGTTTCCCATTTCATCGCAGAAAAAAGGAATTACAACAAAATTTATATTAAAATTCCTTACAATATGGTTTGTTAGCTCATAGATGATAGAATGTAACGATAAATGATATAGTTTCTACGTGTTCCAAAGATGACTATCGCCTCGAATTATTAACTCTACGTTTTTTGCAATTAGGTTATGATTAGACAGATCTCGAGGTTAATATTTTTAAGTTCAATTTTATTCTTTTTCATAAGCATGTTCTACCGACCTCAATAAATCAATTTTCTTTCACCGACTTTCATTATAATCACACGATATTATTTCTTTCTCCGAATTTTAGTGCCTTTTTTAACAAGTTAATTTTTAGAGTATTTATTTTTAATATTACTATATTAAAAATTAAAATAAAATAAAACATAGAAAAATTCATTTGAAAAAAAGAATAAATAAAAAATTTTAAATTTTAAATTTTTTCAAAAATAGTTTTAAAATACTAAAACAAAAGGCTTTTAATATTTACTCAGAAAAGCACAAAATCAAATCAACTCACTCTGTTTCTTTGCTTTTGTTTTTTTTTGTCTTTAAAATTTTAAAAATATATGGTGGTTAAATAATGTCAAACGTTGATGGGGTCAACATCTACCTTTAGGGTTCCAAAAGCTTTCTCGAATGTGCAAAAATCATTTTCAAGGCACAAGAATTTTTCCAACAAAGCAACCTACCCATTGTTTCTTCTTCTTGTTTTTTTTTTTTTTTTTTTAAATTTTTTCTCAATGATCATGGCGAGATACCTTCATTCAGATAACAACAATTCTAAACACATGCTTAGGAGAAAAAAGCACACACGTAATATCTTCTTGTACGCACAATGGCGAGTAGGAATCACATTATTTAACGAGGTTTGACAAAATTGCCTCTTCTCCTCCCATTTTTCATGACAAGATTAGCGGAAAAAGTGGGATGATGCTCTTGTTTTGTCGGTAAATTATTTGATAAATGTTTTGAAAATGTTTGTATTCTTGTTGGATACATACATTTGTCAATTAAAATTAAGTCACTATCTCTTTTGAAGAAAGTTCCGTCGATCTTAGCTTGCTTTCTTGTCCCTTATTTTTTTCATCATTATCATGTTATATTACAATCACTAAAATGAATTTTCATTTTTTAATAAAACAAAGTATAAATATTCCTACTTGACAAAGTTTTAGCAAAATGGGGGCCATGATTAATATTTTTTTATTTTATTTTCTTTTCCTAGGCCACAAGACTAGAGGCTACAGGTTTCAAGTTGGCCCAGACGAATCTCTATGAGGTAATGGAAGTTAGTTGTGGCTTGAATTTACACCGAAATCAATGAGCCCAACCACATGTAATTATAGAGATGGTTGCCGTCTTGAAAAAAAAAAAAGAGTAAAGATAATAAAGGGGACAACTTCTCTTATACCTTTTATTTTAAAAAGATATAAATTCATTTTTGATGAGTTTTAAAATTTAAGATGTTTAGAAATAAAATTAATATGTTAGATAATTAGTTGATCTTTTAGTTAGATAATTAGTTTTCTCATATGTTGATGAGAAATAATTCACAGACTCGTATTCTTGAAATAACTTGGTGTAATTTGACTTTTTTGCATAACAATACCAATTACAGTAAACGCTAGTAAGAGAAGTAAAACAGATGAATTTATTAATAAGTTATGTCATGTGTAAAATGCATTTAAGTATTAAATAATATTAACATCTAAAGTATTTGTAAATTAATAATATAAAACGAGTCATTATTGATATTTGTGTAATTAAAAAGTAAAACTTTAAGATATTAATAATTATTCAGTGAGATAAAGTAAAAACAAAGTTTTCAAAGAAAAACTTTAAATCAAAATTATAGGGAAATAACCAAAAAATACTGCAAATGATAACGAATCTATTTGTTTTGTATTTTAAAAGTGTTTTTAAAAAAAAATTAATTTTTTTTATTTTTTTACTTTAAATTAATATTATTTTAATATTTTTAGATTATTTTGATGCTCTAATTTTAAAAATAATATTTTTTAATTTTTTTTAAAAAATATTATTTTAATATATTTTTAAATAAAAAATATTTTAAAAATAATTATAACCAGACTTGAAACTCGCTGAATAAGGTATGACTTAACATCGATAAAAAAAAATTAAATAGCGTAGGCTCCTTGAACAAATTTTGTCAAGGCATGGGAGCTTGAGTTTCTAGGCCCAATCATTCCTGTGCTTCTGGGTTGCTGGCAAGATATACTGTTTTGGCCTGCAATCTAGTTGTGTCTGAATTTATTTTTTTGTGTTATTGTTTTTAGATTTTAGTCAATACTATTTATTTTTTGTTTATTTTTATTATTTTTAATTAATTTTTCTTTGAATTTTAATTAATACAATCTCTTATTTTTATAATTTTTATTTCACCATTTTTAAAAAGTATTTATGTTTTAGTTTTTTTTTCACAATGCTTCAAAAATATTATTGTAATTTATGTTTATTTTTTATTTAATATTTTATGTAAATAAATTATGTTTATATAATGTATTTATGAAAATAAAAATAATTTATTCTTGGCAAGGAAAAATAACCACTAAGATAAAATTAAAAAAAAACATAAAATAAAAAGAATAACTGATGTTAAATATTTGAATATACATTTTAATTTATTTTATTAAGTATAAATAATATATTTTTTTTAATTTTAAAAATTTCATAATATTTTAAAACACATCTAATATTTGTTTTTACTTTATGCAAATTAACTTAAAAGCATACAGTTTGCCACAGTGAGTGTTATAGGACCCATAAAATAAATTTCATTTAAAACAAGTCCATCTGTGGAGCAAGTAGCAACTCCACACAGAGAACATAAATATACGGGCATGGACAATTTGTTCCGGGCCTCCGTTTTACGGGCCTAGAATAGTTGCATGGCCCAACAACCGAGCTGGAGCCCAACACAAACATCTGAAGCGGACCGCTCCTCGTTATATAAAGCATTAACGAACAAGCAGGGTTTTAGCAAATCCTTAAAACCCTAAAAAGATGAAGACGGTGACCGGCAAAATCACAGATTCAACACCGGTGTCAATCTCCAAAGCGGCTTCTATACTCTCCAAGTTCGTATCCTCTGAGAACGGCGCTTCCCAGGCCTTAAACGCTTACCTTCGTCGCGCCACCGCCGCTTTCGATGAGCTGTCACGGCTTCACTCAAAATCCGATCGACGGAAACACAAAAAGGATTCATCTTTGATTCGGAGTGTGGAGGCGAGTCAATCCGAGTTAGTGAATAATAGTGAGCAGATGTTGAAGAAGGAGGTTAAGGAAGAGGGTAGTGTGGGAGATGAGGAGATAGAGAGTAAGAAGGAAAAGAAGAGGAAGAGGAAGGGTGATTTGGGAGAGCAAACTGAGAAGAGCAATGGGATAAAGAAGGAAAAGGCAGAGGTTGAGGAGAATGGGATAAAGAAGGAAAAGGCAGAGGTTGAGGAGAATGAGAGTGTGGTGGACAAAATTGAAATTAGAGAAGAAGAGGAAAAGAAGAAGAGGAAGAGGAAGAGTGGAGGGGTAGAGGTAAAGGAGGAGAGGGAGGAGGAAGAGAAGGATGGATTGGAGGAGGAGGGCCAAAGGAAGAAGAGGAGGAGAAAACAAGTGGATGATAGTTGAGTGAAAAAGGAGGTTACTTCTTGTAATCGGATAATCGGGTATTTCAATTGCTGTTGGGAATGAAATTTACTGCTTTTCAAATATGTTTATGTGCTTTGAAATTTACATATTCAGCTTAGATTGTTTTGTTCTTTGAACTTTATAGATTGCTTGAGAAGTTTTGGTCGCAGTAGTTGTTATTTGTAAAGCAGAAACCAGAATGCTGACTGCTGATCATCATACAGTTTGTTAAAAGCAGACTCTATATAATTCTAAAACTAGCTAGGTTTGGTGCTGCGGGTCTTCTTGGGCAGGTTTGGCCTGACCCTGACAGCAGTGGCTACTAACTTACACTTGGCTGGTCAACTCAGTGAACCTGCCAATGTCTGTCTTTGCCTGCATGGGCTGTACACGTTTCCTGTTTAGTTGAGTGGTGAGCTTTCCTCTTTATTTTTCAAAACAAACCAGTTATCGTGGCTCTGTTCCTGCGTTCTTATGATTATTATTGCTTTGCTTTTGGATTTTTCTAGCAATATAACTTGAGACTTTTTACTCTCTTGTTAAGTTTTGAGTTGATTATATTGGATTATCGTTACAAGGAAATTGAATAATTTAGCTAACTACTAGATGCATCAGCCTTCATTTGTTTGATTTATATTTAGTTGCTGGGACAAAATGAGGAGAAAAAACTAAAGTTTGGTGCTTTCTTGAAAACAAAGTAAAATTCTGCACTACTTTGTTTCAATGGTGTTTTGCTGGTAATAAGGATATTGATAGTGAGCGTTCTGCTCAACAGGATTGCAGCAACGACATTGGTTTGGCAATATGGGGAGAAATCAGGGTTTGAATCATGAAAGGGGCTTCCCTGGGGTATGGTGAGCTATTCCTTCAGGGTATTGCACTGGTTTTGCGATTCTTCTGTTTGGATGTTGGTGTGTTTTAAAATTGATGAAGCAATGAAGGCTGTTCTTGATGAAATTCCACATTTTGTTGTCTTCAAACGATGAATTGTATGGATTGCTTTACTATGTCCTTGTGGCTTGTAAAATTTCAATGGTTGAAATGCCGTTGTGCTGAGCTGCCGATTTGAAGGCTCCAATTTACAGATTAGAACAAAAATCATAATTCACTGCAGCAAGCTGGTCCGGTTGCCTGATTTTATAAAATCCACAATGGCTCCTCGAGGCGATTTGAGACTGGCTGCTTGACTGTTATTATATCGATTTACTTGAGGTTTTATTGACAACTCCAATGGCACCTATGCAATGATTTAGAGGTAGTATTTTTGTGCAAATGTTAGGATTTTTTTAAAGCATTTTCATTTAAAAATATAATTTTTTATTTTTTACATTACATATTAAAATTATTAAAAAAATATCAATTTAATATTTTTTCCAACCAAACATATTTATTTTTTAAACACAAATTAGCGATACCGATTGGGGGAGTATGGTCATGTAATTATCACTTCGCTCTTCATATATTTTTTAAATAAAAAGGAAAAGGGAGAAATGATTATAGTAGAAAATTAATGTTTTGTATCGCGTTTTTTCATTGATTTTAATATGTTACTATTAAAAATAAAAAACCAAAATATTTCTAGATAAAAAAATATTTTTTAAAAACACACCAACACCCACTCAAATGGTGCGGATCCAAAGAACAACATTTTTTAAGAGAGGAAAAAAGAGCGCCACTCAAATGGAGCGGATCCAAAGAACAACATTTCTTCGGAGAAGAGAAAAACAAGGGGGTTGCGTGGACAATCTTGCTTCCGTTGAGAACTAGGTCTCACATTATACAAGCAAGAACAGGCCTAGCAAACTAGGGCTGCCAAGGCGGCGAGAGCACTTGAGTGCTGAACCTCGTCATGTTGATTCTTCCTGGGACCAGGCGTGGTGGATTAGATTTCGCTTAATGGCCAAGACTGTTTCTTGGCCAGTTAATCATGCCATCCAACCAAGTGTTTTTCCAAAGAAACCTAGCATTGAGCATGGTGTTATCGCCATCATCCTCTTCTAGACATGTAATCATTTCTTGCACAAACCACTCTTAAGCTTCTAATCAATGCATCCCATGATATCCAACAGGATGCTTTGTTGCCTCTAACACAAGAAATATAATGACTAATGAACTCGTTTTTTTCACATTTACATCTTCTTTTGAGTTCTTAGGTAGCTGGGGTAAACCCTAGTTCTTAAAATGCCTTTCCAATGCTGATCTTTAAATACAACATGGCAAATTGCCATGGGCAAAAGCGCTTGCTCGTCAGAGGCAAGAAGGGACGCAAAAGCACAAAAACCATGCCCCTCTTAACCCTGTGTTGGAAAAAACAATGAATAAATTAAACACATCAGCAGATGAATAGCAAACCAGGTAGAGTAAATGATCAAAGATGTACATGTCTCCTCCTTCGGCTTTGCGCAATGTACCAAGAGCGGGCCATCACATAGCATGGCAAAAGAAAACCAGCGAATTGAAGAAGCGAAACCTGAAACTGAAAATGTGATCTCTGAGTTTAGATTTTACACAATATCGAGTTGATACTGTAAAAGCACCTGATTTTTCAGGGATAGGGATGTTTGTGGAGTGCATGCACATGCATGTTCACAAGTGTATCCGACCTTTTAGGGGCACCATAACTTACACCGAAGAATGATGACGTTTCTTGCACCATCCCTGAATCCCTTGTAACCATTAGAGCTTGGCGGAGTAGCAAGATTATAAGCAACTGCACATAATGTTGACCGAAATTAGCTTGAAAGCACATAAAAGAGCATCGATATACATAAGAATGTTGTTCAGAAACAGTTTGCTTACAATGAGAGCAACAGAGCGAAGACAAGCAAGGCTGCTTGTATTAGTGACAGCATAATCCTCATACTCTGATTGCAGCAATTGATGTTCAAGAGCTAGAAGATGAGAATCATGCAGATCAATGTGGTGGCCCCACGCTTGCCTATTTGATAATGTAGAAACACACAGAAAATAAAAAACATTTAGAAGAGATTTTACTAGAACACTTATATCTTCTGGAAAGCTGCATCGGTATATAGAAACTCAAAGCATATTCTGCATAAAATTACAATAGAGCTCTATTCCTGATTACAACAGAGTTGGACCAAGTTACTTCCTCTTATGCAATCACAAACCAGTATTAGCCTAAGAAACTGGTATTTTGGAAGAGAGCTTCACATGGATTCGGCATTTTCTATAATGGTAGTATCTAGGTTTTCCTAGAAATATCCAATAATTTCCCCCCCTACTTTTCATTCTCTCTGTCACATCTGCACGATGGAGAACACAGTAGTCAGTTATTACCTTATATCAATTGCTATAACATCAGGATTGCTGCGGGCTGGTGGAAGGGAATAATTTGGTGAGAAAACCTGCCAACCAGAAAGCCCATTTTATACAAAATCATGAATCACAAAAATACCTTCTGGAAATGTACCTAGCATACAAAACTGCAGTAATAGCTTGCAGAACCCCTTGCCTGATTGCAGATTTCACAGGTAATGTCACCTTTTTTGTTGCACCATCTCTGAATGCACTTTCTATGAGCAAACTGTAAGTGAAACTTATAAAAATCAGTGGAAATGGCATACATGGCGGCCAGCAAAGACTGCCAAAAACTATAGCAAACCATTCTTAGACCGAGCATTTGGCCATGAAATATCTTGAATGCCAGAGTTGATGATTAGCATAAGGGGAACTACACGCACACATTTAAAAGAGCAGCATTTACTAACAAGCACAAATGGGGATGCAGCCCATTTGCTAAAAAAAAGAAAAAAAAGAAAAAAAAAAACAGAATTCCATACTCTAAACCAGAGCAAGTTGCAATTTATCTAGAAATACAAGGCAACACCTCTCTAATTTGTCCCCGGCATGCTAGCCAAAATGCAGCTAGAGGACATAAGAAAAGAAAGCATCTTTAATCTAAACTTTGATTGTATACCCTTCCAAGCCAAAACCAGCCTTCAATTGGAAATCTTTATAAACAAAGATACACATTATGAGCAACCAACATCTAGAAGCATAGTATAATATCAAAACTCCATCATATCCAAAATGCGTCAACTCTATCAAATTCTATGCATTTGTGTTAATCACATCAGGTGAAGAACTTTAAGATAAAATTCCATTTGGTCTTCTTGCTGCTGATGAAAGTGAAAAATGCCTTTCCTTCCCGTTAGGTTGGTTTATTTCATACAAAAAGAAAAAAAGTTAACAGCAACGTTTATGAAATACGGAACTTGTGGCACAAAATAGGAAACTTGTTAGAAAACCTATTGAAAAACAAGGAACTTTCAACAAAACAATACGGGGTGACGGTGGATAAGATAACTGTTGTACACATTGAAAAGTGCCAAGTCCCTTGATAAATTCTTTCAAACCAAAAAATTAAGCCCTTTCACACAAATCTAGTCAAGCTAATAAGGAAATTCAGGTAAAATACACCTTAATATTCACATTTTGTACAGAGAAAATATTCACAATGTGTTTGTTTTTACGTTTAAAAAGTGCTTGAAAGAATTTTTGAATTTTTTTTATGATCATTTGAAAAACAATCGTTGCCATAAAAACATGAATAATTCTCAACTATTTGAGGACTTCGTTTAAAAGCTCTTTATCAGTTTATCACCAAAACATGTCTTCCCTGTTAATCAAACAGTGTTTTATAAAATCAAAACCCACACGAAAAGAGAAGGTCAACTGTACAACAAACACACACCAAAATATGGACACTCATTAAATGCACACACCCACCAACACCTAAACTGTTCAATACACAATGGTAAACCACAAGTAGCTGATAACATGCATGAAAAAACCCCAACTTTGAAACGCAAAACATAACCGATTCTCAAAGCATCATCATGTTCAGAAAATTGAAGTTCAAATTTGGAAACTAAAGCTATATACAACTCCCAGACAGGCAAGGACCTTGAGAGTTGTGATGAAACACAAAGTGACAGAAAAACCTCCATATGCAAGACGAGAGAGAGAGAGACAGAGAGAGTTGACTGTAAAACTAAAAGACAATCAACAAAAATCTCAGAACCAAAGAAACCAGCATCCCGAAAGCACACCATAAACAGAAAGAACGCAACTTTAAGCTTGAAAAGAAGGAAAACAAGTAGAAAAATCCATTCAAAAAATCGAAATCCAGAAACATGTTAGCAAAAAAAATAAATTAAAACCCACCACCAAAAAATAAAATAAAAATATTCAAAATTCAGAAGAGAAAAGTAATGACCTTGAGGGTGCCATTACAAGAACAAGGAGCTTCCAGAGCAAGAACCTCATCTTCCTCTTGACATATCCTACATTCAACCATCTCTACTTTCTTCAAAGAACATGAAGACCCTTCTACGTTTCCTTTCACAGAACCAACACTCTCTTTCACATTACCATCCTTACTTGTTGCTTCACCATTTCTTTCTCTTTCTCCATTATTAACTGGCTCAAAACAACTTGAGGCCACTATGATTCTGTCTACACACACCATCAAATCATCAACCATCTCTCCCCACCCCTCTCTCCCTTTCTCTATAATGTGAAAGATGTTTTTATACTTTCTCTCTCTAGTTCTTCGTGGCTCGTGTCGCTCTCTCTCTCTCTCGAAGTGGAGGAAGATGGCAGGAGAGAGGGGGAGTGGGAGAGTGGGGCATTCAAAAGGTTAAGGTGGGTGCGCGGAATTTACGAAACGGACCTCGTCTCTAATGTTTGGCTGGACTTGAGTGGACCTGGTCGTAGAGTTTACTTACATTTTCGCCACAAAAGTTTTGCTAGTGCTTGCCTGACATGGAAGTACGTCACTGATTTTGACTGAAAATACAATATAAACAATTCTTTAAGAGGTAATATCAAAATATCTTCCAAAATTACAGCTTAACAAACATCAATTGAAGTTGTATCATAATATTGAAAATTATATCATAAGAAATTGCCTTATGCATTGATCGAATTCTACTGGATGTTTGACTGATTGTAAACATCAATTGAAGTTTTGAGTGTTCAATCTTGTGTTTTTTGCTTTTAACGAGCATGAGACAGGGCGATAGAATGAGTGCTGATCAATGAACAATGAAATATTGCCTCAATAATTAGCTATTAATCGCTATATTTAATCACATTAGACTGACCGTTGCTTAACATTTGATTAATAAGTGCGACCCAATGCAGTAAAAACAACCAAAAACGTTAAGAAAACACTTTAAATTTACCATTTTGTTCTTATCATATCATTTTTATTTTTATTTTTATCAATTCAATTCAAAGGAGCGGCAAGCATGTGTGGAGGAGCGTGCATGCATGCCAAAGGAACGTTGACTACATGTTCTTAAGAAAACCCTATGATCTATATATTTTATCACAAGAATTCTCAAATCAATTTATAATTGTCTACTGGGTTTTCAATCTCTCTCCAAGGAATATATTTTTATCCATGGTTTTGGCCTCTTGCCCTTTACACTAATCTAAAAGTGTAAGATATTTCTTCCCGAATATGTTTTTTTGTTTTTGGTGCACGACAATAATTCAATAACGTGTTTAGAATCTTAATTGAATTCAATTATAAAATTTTAATAAATTTTAATGTTTAGAATCCTTTAGTTTTAAGAAGTGAATTCTATTTGAAATTCAATATTTAAAAATACTATAAAAATAAATAATAGATCAACCCTTTTGATTTATAAATTAAAAAATATAAAATATAAAAATATAAAATTTAATGTTAAAATTAACCTTTTCAAAATGCCCATCTACCCTTTTTTATATATAAAAAATATTTGAAAAATATAAAATAAAAATAACGAGAGTAATATAAAAAACAAAAATAATTGAATTTTATTTTTTAAAAAATATTTAGATTCAATTTATTTTTAATTTGAATTCACATTAAATATTATAATTGAATTCAATTATAGTAAATAATTGATTCTAAAATGATTATTAATTTGTTAAATCCCTTTAGGTAAATGACGAAGGGGATACCAAAACCAAGAACTAAGGAATGTTTTCAGGGGAATTAGTGAAAAAGAAAAAGAAAAAAGACACAATGCGATATCACATGTGATATTTGATGCCTGAGAGTAACAAAAAGATCACAGGACAAAAGGGTAATGCTAATTTGGTAGCCATAGCAATTCAAGATGATTGCGTGTTGCTTTCAAATTGTTAGTTTATGTGGTTGCTGTTCTTATTCTTTCCATTATCAATTTTGATTGAATCGTAAGTATGTATGCTTTCTAAGTTATCATCTTAATTAGGTTTAAATCCAAGAAACAATTTGATGAAATAAAGTTTTTGTAGCTATGCAAAGAAAAATATTAAAGATTTTTAATTTTTTTTTTAAAATATTTTTAAAACACAAAAACAAATAGAATTCTATTCTGGAAGATTTTTATCTATTGTGTTTTCCTGGTATTTTATACTCTAAATGCAAGTCAATGTTTAGTATTGTGATAATTAATATGTTTAAATTTTTTATTTTTGATATTAATATATTAAAATTATTGAAAAATATTAAAAAAATATATATTAATTTTATGTATTTTAAAAACAAATATATTTTTAAAATACACTAAAATACAGATGTTAATGCAATACAATACAGTCACTCAAACTATCACCAAACAGATAAAAAAAAAGTGGATGGTTTATACTTTATATGGTTTAGCGTAAAGAATGCTACTTTACAAGCCATCTCTGTCTATGCAAGTGAGCATCCAGGCAGGCAGCACTGCCATCATTTGACAAAAAAACGAAAACGAAAAGCATTGACATGGATGTTTCACGTTAAATTTCAACATGTTTTTTATTTAAATTTGATTTTTTTTCATTTAATTTTTTTTACAATTATTTTAATGTTCTATATCAAAAATAAAATTTTAAAAATAAAAAAAATATTATTTTATTATATTTTAAAATAAAAATTATTTTAAAAAATAACAACTATAACACCCTAAACCTTTCTGCAGTTTGAACTTGAAGTTTTCGTAGTTTATACATTTCAAGTAATTGCTGCTGCTGCTGCTATTATTATTCTTGTTATTGAATATTAATTTCATACTATTTATTAGGGGGGTTATATATCACTAAAGTGCTTAATAAGAATAATAATATAAGTTTATACATTTCAACTTATTATTGATTAGTTATGTGCCTTTATGATTTCAAGGCTGTTTTATAATTTGGTTTTGGCCATTTAATTTTTCAATTCAAAAAATCGTAGCAGGCATTGAGTTTATATGGATACAACTCTTCTTTTTCTTTTAATTAATATAAATATTCAAATCAGCTTTCACGAACGTTAATTAATTTTATAAACATTAAAATTAACAATTATGTAAATCTTTAATGGCCTTAAAAAGGTATTCGAACTCGTAATTATTAAAAAATAAATTTAAAATAAAAAAAAAGAGAAAAAAAAGCTATCATATGAAGAAATTATCATATGAACATAGTGACATGTAATAACAAGATGAACCACTACATCATTTAATCAAAGAAGAAGAGTCTTCTTCTTTGATTAAATGATGTAGTGGTTCATCTTGTTATTACATGTCACTATGTTCATATGATAATTTCTCCTTCATATGATAGCCTTTTTTTCTTTTTTTTCCACACAAGTAACCTTTTGATAGTCTATAAATGATGGGTTTTTAATTAAAAAAAATTTCTAAAAAACATCAGTATTTTGATCAACACTAGACTCCATTACATTATAGATTAGAATAATATAATAATGATATATATATATATATATATATATATATATATATATATATAACAAAATTTGCTATTTAGGGTGATATGATCTTTTTAACAGGATCCATAAATTGATATATTCACATTTTTTAAACAAACCTTCTTTTTTTTGCATAAAAATATATTACACAAACTTTTAGTATTTTTTGCCGATATATAGGAATGATTCTCGAACACAAAAATTATGCAACAGAGTCTAATGTTGATTTTGACTCTTTAATATATCTTTTTCCTTGTAGCTATAAAAATAAGAGATGAAAACCATGTTTCTAACTTTTAGTACTTTGAGATATCACTTTCCTATAATGTATAATGCTTTTATCAAACCAGACAATAGAGTTGATGGAAATATAGAAATGCAATTATCACTGAAGAACAAGCTGGTCATCTATAGGATAGAACTAACATGGACGACAATCACTTACAGAAATTACACACTTCTACAAGTTACATAAACAATTCCTGCAAGGCCATTGTTGGAGTGGACTTGCTCTGTAAACATCAATGACGGATCATCCTGAGAGAAATCATCAAGGCTATAATCCTGTTGATCATAAGCAGGGAACGATTGCAGATGTGGACTTGCTCTATAAGCATAAATGACAAATCATTCTGAGAGAAATCATTAAAGCTATAATCATGTTGATCATAAGCAGGGAACAATTGCAGATGTGGACTTGCTCTGTAAGTATCAGTGACGGATCATCCTAAGAGAAATCATCAAAGCTAAAATCATGTTGATCATAAACAGGGAACGATTGCAGATGTGGACTTGCTATGTAAGCATCAGTGACTGATCAACCTGAGAGAAATCTGTTGGGCGGAATCCGGCGACCGGTGATGTACTGATAATTGCTCAACGGAGGGATAAGCACACTGAGACACAATATTTTACGTGGTTCGGCAAAACCGCCTACATCCACGGGAGAGAGTCATTTTATTATAGATAGAGAAGGGATACAATAAATACATGGAGGAGGAGGCACATCCACTCAACTCAACTCACTATTCACGCAGCTGCAATGGCTGCAGGGCTGCTGCCCATGGCAGCAGCTCTTTCTCTCCTCTTTCTCTTCACTTCATTCTCATGTTCTCTCACACTTTGCTCTCTAAGATCATGCCTCTTTTATAGGCATCAATGGCAGCTCTTCTTGCTCCTTTGTCATCAATGGTTGCTGCCAAACTCATCTCTTCTTCAACAAAGGCTGCTGTCAACTTCTTCTCTTCTTCAACAATGGTGGCTACCAAAGTCAATGGTTGTAGCCACCATTTATTGCACATGTAATGGCAACATACCTAACAAAATCATCAAGGCTATAATCCTGTTGATCAGATGTAGGGAATGATTGCAGATGTGGTAGTATTTCAGGGTCTGCCTACAGAGAGAATTAAGAAATCAAGGATTAGGCTTTTATCAAAGATTGAAAAGTGCCCATGAGACTCCACTCTTGAGTCTCTTCTGATCTTCTCGAGTTGTAAAATTAGTAAGATGATAAACAAAAGAAGTAGAAGTCTTTAGGCAATATGTTCCACCATTATCACGAATCATTTCTCAATTTGTGTATTGATTTTCAAGATGACATTATTATTTTTGATGAGGAGACTTATAAGACAATGATTATAACAAATTTAACCACCTACCTCATCTTTAATATTGACAATTATATCATTATAGGTTGAGAGATTTGCTCTTATCACAAGTCATCCAGTTTTCAACATCAGAACTTCATCATAAACTACAATGCTATCATCCATTATAAGTTGATTTTAAATCAATTTTTTTTTTATCATAATTAAAATAAAAATTTATTGAACTCATTATAATTCACAATTTAAATCATAAGTTTGACGAATTAACCAAATTTAACTAGAATTAATTCAATACATCATTATCTTAATATATTTTTTTAATATCTCAACTTCAATTTTTTTTTAAAAAGCCAAACAAATTTTTTATATAAATAAAAAATGCCAACTCGAGTTTTCATTGGCCAGAGAAGTTGAAGAATTGAAGTAAGTCAAGCTCTTAATAACTTGATTTTATGCCAGTGACTAAAAGAAATGTATTAAGATTTAAGGTCAGATAAATTATGAATAATACACAATTTTTCAAAAACATTTACCTATTAATCCATGCAAATCAACTCATTTACAGTTGACTGTCAAAAAAATAACCTTATTTACATATGTTTTGTTATTGAAATATTTATAACATTACTTTGATAAAATTAGGTGCACCATCTATCTCATGACAATGCACCAATTTCTTTCTAATATGTATTCGGATTTAATTTAATGTTTTAATTGCAAGTTTATTTTAGAGTAAAAAATACCATGTAGGTGCACCATCAAAATGTTAAGCGATAGATTCAGATAAAAAAAAAAAAATGATCTCTCACCTCGCCATGCTATTTAATATTTTTATTTAATTATGTGTCAATATGTTTTTTTTAAATAAAATAAAAATTAAATTGAAATAAAATAACTTGTTAATATAATTCCTTTACTTTTTATTGAGTTGACTTTGTTCCATGATGGGGTACTTGCATGGCCTGGACTCAAATCCAACCATGTAGGAGTTGGCTTTGGCTTGTCATAGAAAGTTCAACCTAGCAGTATCAACCACAACCTCGTTATCTCTTTCTGAATTTGACATGTCATCGAAAAATAAAAAATTCAAGTTATTATTATTTTATTTTTCTTCCTATAAATTTTTGAAATGACTTTTTATTAACTTAAATTAATGTGAGTTAAGTCACCAAATCTAATATATGAGTAAAGAATATGATTAGTTTAACAATTTTTCTTTTAAATCAAGTTTATAATCTAATTACATAATAATAAAAATAAACATTTATAGAAAAAGAATTGCATTAAATGTCAAGAAAAAAAATATTATACAAAGATGGGCAAAAATCATGCTTGTTAATGTATTGTTATCCTATTAAAAAAAAAGGAATTGAATAATACCCTATCAATTAATATCCTAATAAAAATTTTAATTAATCCATTGATAAGAATCTCAAACAAAAAATTTTGATTCAAAACTTGACCAAATAATATTTGAATAAAAAAACATGAAAAGGTTTATTTTTATTAAAAAAATATTAAAACGATTATGTTTTACATCAAAACATATTAACCTAGCTAATTCATAAAATAAATGCTTTGAGTTATGAACTTATTTGAGTTAAATGATTTTTTTAAAGAATAAACATACCATTTAATCATATAATATTAAAAGCAAACATTCACCAGAAAACCACCAAACAAAATTAAAGATATAAACCAAAGAAAATTAATGAAATTAAATTTAAACCTAAGAGAGAGAAAATTCATAGTTATGACCTGGGCTTGGATAGGTAAATATGTGAGTCGGTGTACTAACCCGGTTTATGTCTTAAGAAAAAAAAATTAAAAAACTAAAATGACTATCAATTTTTAATAAAAATTAAATATCCAATCAGACCCAACTCAAGTCACAAGCTAATTTGGTGTCATCCTAGATGAATAAAATGTAACTTAGTTTCTGGTAGATGAAGAGGAAGATTCAACACCTAACTTGCTTTAAAACCCTAATTAACTACAGATAATTCAGATCAAATATTTTATTTCGCAAATTTTGATCGCACCATGCTGTTCTACTCAGACTTAAATCTAGACTAACCAATTCAGAATTTAAGTCCACATGGAATCGGACTGGATTTTGTAATTTGTCAAGACTCAAAACTAAATCCAGTTATTTCACGAGGATTTTACAGATTCGTATATCATATTTCACGGTCCATTGATGACAACAACCAAAGGCCAGTAGAATAGGAAAACAATGAGATAGAAGCATCCAAGTTCTAAACACGGAGTCAATGGAAGAACAGGGGATTCCAAGAAATTAAAAACAAAAACCAATGAGAGGATTCATGCTTACAAACCCAAATTGCTCACAAGTTACATAGTAGTTAAAAGGCTCGCGGTGAAATTGGATCTCCCTTACTAAAAATCAGAGGGAAAGGTCCAACACACATGCAACAAGGAAGAACTACTGACATATAACATCATAGATACATGAAGACTCAATAACTATATACACAGCACTGGAGAACACCGTGCATTATAAATGCCTTTATTCAATTGAAGACGAGCAAACTGTCCCTGCAATTCAGGTTTAGAACATGGGTGATGGTGGCTTCAACCTGACCATCCTCCCCTCTGAGAACCCCCAGATGACTGCACATTCAACCTATCAAGCACAGCATTAAAATCCACAGGCTCACCACTCTCCTCCATCCTCTGAATCACGCTGGCAGCATGATCACCCCGGAAACCCATGCTTACCAATTTCTCGATCAAGTCACTGTAGGGATGGTTACGAAAAAAGTGTGAAGGGCTTGAATGGCGAGGCAGCATACCCGTGCCTGGAGCTGGCTGAGGAGGGTATCCACCCTGTGGGAAGTGAGATTGTTGAGGTGGATGGTGTGTTCTCCCACCTTCACCATCATAGACCATGTATGCACTTACTGGAGGCTGGCCTGGGTGAGGTCCAGCAGTTGCATATGCATCACTGTGCTGCCCTCCAAAAGTGCCCTTAATTTGCTGAGGTGAAGGTTGCCTTGGTTGCTGTGGAACAGCTGTTCTTCCAGCACCATATCCATATGGCATGGTGTCAGCACGACTAGCTAAGGATTGAGGAACACCTGAATATGAAACTTGCATGGGCAAGCTGTTAGGCAGAGTTTCTTGTGGAGAGGGATTTGTTGGCTGACATGGTGGTTGGTATGGAGTGTAAGTTGTTGTTGATGGAGGCTTGATCTGTGGCTGTGTCTGTTGAGGTGGTTGTACTTGCAAAGGTAACTGTTGGGGCCACTGTTGCTGATACTGAGGAAATTGCTGGCCTTGTGGCTGTGCAGGCTGTGGTGCCACTCTAGAGACATCTTGCATTTGGGGTGTTCGGTACTGAGGATCAGAAGGTAGATATTGGTTCTGAGGGTGTTGGATAGGAGCTGCTGGAGTTGGTAGCTGAGCAGGAGGCAAATAATAAGATTGCTGTTGAGTCACATTCTGAGGTGGGGTTTGAGAGAGTGGAGGCACAGGTGGTGCATGTTGCTGTGGTGCTACCTGGTGTGGTAGAGCAAGAGCCAATTGCTGGTTACGTATATCAGATGCGTTGTCAGTTGCTTTGGGGTCAGAGGCAGCTGGTGTTGCTTTTTCCTCATTAGATTGGGACTGACTTGATGAAGAGGGTTCCTTCTGTGCGAGCTGAAGCTTGGCTAATTCTTTCTGAGTCTCAGCAAGCTCTTGCTTATCTCTTAGGATCTGGACAGACCTGTGCACCTGCAGCAAGCATCATAAAACAAGACATGCTCTAGTATCATATGGCCAGAAGAACATAAAATACTTGAAAATCAAGACATGTAGTCGACAAAAAAGAAGTGATAAATGCATTTGTAATTATATTTTAATACTTTGAAAGTTTAAGAGAAAAGTAGAACTGCCTTCCCACATAAACCCATAATTCTTTTCTGCTGGGGCTCCAGACAGCACAAACAGAAAACAGATAATACCCTGATATTACATTAGTACTAATATCACACCTACTCATTTAGCCTCTCTAATGTTATCTAGATACTAATATCACTCAAATATGCATTTCACCTCATTCAATAATGGAATGAACATCATTAAGTAATCTCAAAATAGTCTCTCTGAAGAGCTGTACCGATCCACATCTGCAAATGTGAAACGGATCGATACAGATAAAGTTATGACATTCACATTTCTCTTTCTTCATTTGCAAGCTGCATTAGTTTCATAGGGTTAGTTAAAGTCCTAAAAAATCCTAGTTTTTGATGACTTGCACAAATGAAATTTAAAGATGGAAAAGATTATCATTACAGCCTGTAATTATGGTCTGATTACAGTTTTAACTTTAAACTTTTCCTTAGAATTGTTCCAAAGTTAATATATTATGTATTATGATTTTATTTTTAATGCCAAAACAACTTTTCTAGCCCAAGCGCTGGTTGCTTCTCTCTTACTCTTTCAACCATCTACCAGTGCCTTCCCCCATCTACCTCAATAACTCTTTCTTGTAAATCCCCACCACATGGAATGAAAAAAATGGACTAGAAAATTGAGACCTAAAAGACAAATTAACAAGTTTAAAAATGGCATGTCAGTCCAGGATGTGTCATACAACCAAAAGGTTGAAAATCCGGTAACCCCATGCACTTCCAAATTTCATTCAAAGACCAAGGGAAATGAACAAGATTACCATATGCACATACTAAAAGGAAAAAGGTTTGAAAAATACATGTTTGTGAATGGAAAATTGAACCATTAGAGAAATGAAGCAGACATGTATCATGAATTCATAATACAGAGCTCAGTACATGTAAAAGAAGAAGATGAAAGCGGTATGGCCCACAATTTTGAGTGTCCCAATTAAATCCATCAATAATCTTTAAAGAATGCATCCAACACTTCTTGTTGGTAATGCCTAGATAATAATCAATAAATCTTAGCTCTAAAAGAAATGCAAGTGTATAAAAACTAAAAACCTTGACCTTTTCAAGTACTAAAGTTTGACAGGAAACAGCTTATCTAAGATCAGGTCATCAGGCATAGCCTTGGAAGTGAGTTCCTAGTGCATAACAAGCATAAAACAAATACTGTTAGTACATTATTATGGATTATAACCTCAACTATCCATTGTGATTTAGCTGTTTTGTCCAATTTTTCAAGGTCCAACTTTCTAGCATATATTTAGCCATCAAACACAACCACTTATGAATACATGATAGTGAAAACACAAAAGCAAAGTAAACTCACCTCTTGAATATGCTTCTCAAGAGATTTAAGTTTTAAATCTGCCTCCTCATTGTCACGAATAGAATCCGATCGCATATCTCCAATTGCTTTATCAAGGTTGTAGCAAGACAATTCCAACTGGGACAGTCGTGAACTGATACCCTCAAGAAAACGCATGATGTTGTCAGTATGTTTTTTCATGCCTTTCTCAACAGAAGAGACAACATCTGGACTGAAATGGAAAGAATCCTCTGGCTGGCTATAGGAACTAGCAGGATACACTGATGACCTTGTCATTTTGCTTTTGTGGAAATCCTGCTTGAAGTAGAAAATAGCAATTCTTCATAAGTGATTGTGATAATAATTCTGCTTATACTGAATGGATGTGAAAAATGCATTCCAGTTTGAGCATATGTAAGATCTAAAGTGAAAATTTTAAAGTGCAGCCAGTTATCATCACCAAAAAGTTTAAATTTGCAGAAAAGAAAGATATGTAAGATCTAAGCAATTCAATTGATAGAACATCAGCTCCAGAGGACTCCTCTAAATTCTTTGCTTTCCAATGCCGCTAGTGTGCTATCCAAATTAGATACTTTGAACTAATGAATAGCCAAGTAAACACAACCACACCCCTTCCCCCTTATTGTCCTCATGAAAATCTTGGCATTTAAAAAGCAGTCAGATTGACTCATTTTAAAACACATTTTTTACTCCAAAGAAACTTCAAGGTGTTTGGTTCCAAAGTAACAAGATCTCCTTGTGCTCAACAAGGATTGCCAACCAAAGCAAGCATGAGACTATGTGCAGCTAAATATCGAGGCCTAAAACTTCTTTCTCAATTTGTAATAAAAACTCCAAAACATAGCCTAAGGTTAGCATCCTTACAAATCATCTTATTTCATCTAAAGCTCAACACCCCCACTACGCCAACTTCACACACTTATCTTAAGAAATGATATAAACAACGAAACATGGCCAAAACTCAATTAAATTTCATATTCTATTTTGCAAAGCAAGGAAATCCCAATTCAACCAAACCCACAAAGCCTGTGATTTTTTCAACAAACCCTGTAAACTATAATACCCATCTTTTGCTTTCCATAATCCATACATAGCAAAATTGTTAAAGAAGCTAAAATCAAGACTTCCACTAAAAAATTGAGGGTTCAACTGCCAAATGCCCAGCAAAAAACCCATTAATCATCCCAAAATTAGCCAGCAAAATTCATAACCAAATCCAACAATCTTCAACCCTAAGTCCCTAAAAACGTTCAAAGAAATTTCAATATTTACAGCTAAAACAGCAAGAAAAAAATATTTTAAATGTCATTTCAAAGTCAAGAATCCAACTCATGATCAAAAACCCACAAAAAATCAGCACTAACCAAACCCCACCAAGAAAAAAACACAATCGAAACCCTAAATCCCCAAATTCCAATAAAGGTACAAGCAAATTCAATAATTACACTTGACCCAAACCAAAAAGATCAAAGCTTTATCAAACCAAAACAGCTACCTTGCTCGAATTGGACCCGATCACAGGATCCGAATGAGACCCGTTTGATGAATCTTGATTGTTGGTACCGTAATCTTCATAAGAGCAGAGAATGTCATCGGTCCCAAAATCGAATCCCTTTGAACCCGAGTTCGCCCGACCCGATGACCCGGATGCCATTTTGGAAAGTGGAAAATTGAAATTATAGAGATTGAAGCGAAAGAGATGGGTTTTCAAAGGCTTTTTGGAGAGAGAAATGTGGGGATGTTTGAAGAGGATAATGCAGAGAAAATTCAGCTGGGCTTGCGTGATTGAAATTACGTCAGAAATAATTTTTGAAGTATTTTTAATTTAAAAATATATTAAAATAAAATATTTTTTATTTTTAATATTAATATATTAAAACAATAAAAAACACAAAAATAATTTTTAAAAATAATTTTTTTTGTAAAAAAGCATCATTTAACTGCACAAGGTAATACTACTTTCTAAGAAAGTTTTGTATTTTTTTTTTGGTCTAGTTTTATGTTAGTTAAGATGACATTGTTAAGAGATTTTCTTTTTATTTTAGTACGCAAACCACAAATTCTTACAATTATGTCACATATTATTAACTTTGACGACATAATTATGCAAGTTAGGTGGATGAAATAGTTAGAATTTGATATTATGATAGTGATTTTTTTAAAGTATTTTTTTAAATTTATTTTTAATATTAATATACTAAAAATATATATAAAAAAAATTAAATGTTTATAAAAACATGATATAACAGTAAAAACAATATTTTTTACAGACACTCTCACAATCATCGGACTTGCCTTGGGATTCAAATTATAAATTTATTAGGTCAAGCCTTAAATTAAAGTTGAAAATGAATCATTAACAAAGATCAATTTTCAAATTAGTCGAAGATAAAACTCGACGCAGCATGAATAGATTTTAGATAGGTGTGTTATTCGATCAATTCACTAATCCAGGTTAAGTTTGATAATGTTTAATGATTCAACAAATTAAAGTATCAGAGAGTACCAAACCCATACAAAAGCTTGTTTTTGCAGGTGTTGTAACTTCAATATTGCCATTCTTTCAACCTCGTCGATCTTGGAAGCAGGGGAAGAAACTTGGTTTCTAGAACGAATCTGATTAGGAACAAAGCATCACGAAGAAAGGAAGGTAGAATGCCGCCCAATTCTTGTAAAAGATTGGAAACCTAAATCCACACACCACGATCTTGTTAATGCAACATGTCTCTCAGCCTTGGCATTTACTTTTTTTTTTTAAACTCAAGATATACAAGCTAGTTTACCCATACCACGACTAACAACTAATTTTCGATTTGGCATTTACTAATGACCGACAAGCACAGTTAATCTTGAACCTGGTGCAAAGATTGAAAGTGCCATTTGCTTCTTTACCTTCACATATATGAACTATAGGTCACGCCTTCCCTTTTTTCTCCCAATGCTAAAAAAATCTCCCCTCCCCTCCTTCTCCTCTCGAAGCTAATTTGTCTATTGATCTTGTCTAAACAGAACCCCTCCATTATTATGATAAGTACTGTCCATTATCTCTTCGTGATTTGAATCAGATAGAGATCATAAGGAGCTGAAAAAAAGGTTGCATGGTGAGCATGCTAGCTCATGAAAATGTCCATCTTCTGTCCCTACATACCTGAAGAAGCTTATGCTGAATCATACTGTGAAACATGGACACTGCTTTCGGATGATAACGTCACAATATAGAACCAGGAGTGTCCTCGATTTGGATTTTTTCAAACGAGAAGCAGATTAGGATCCAGTTATGTAGACTCTTTCCCGTTAAAGAAACATGATATCTTGTGTTTCATGGAGTCTATCAGCCAAGTTTCCTAGAAAGTTATTCATTTAATGTTCATGATGAAGCAAACCAAACATGAATACAAGCTAATAAGATAAGAAGTTCTCCATTTTTATTGAAAAAAAGAGTTGTTTACTTAACTTCTTTCTCTATTGAAAGTAATCCAGAAGTAATAGATCTGTCCAGATAACTCGTCCCTGCTACAAACCATCTGTATTTCTCGTTCTGTGAGGTGTGCTTGGTTGCCTTACCAGAAATGCTATGGCTTTAAGAGTATGAACAATGGGTTCCAGTGATTATTTTTCTTCGCAGAAGAGTGAGGGAGGAAGAGGGTACTGATCAGAGGCCATAATAACATCTACTCGGGACTTGTTCATGAAATGATTTGGAGCTAGGTTTTGTGATGCTGTTGACTAATGATTACCTCACTGACTCAATTCAAGTCAACTGCTACTGAGCAATTTATCAGATTTCCAGTCAAATGAGTTCATCATTTAAGAGAGAGAATGCAGGAGACCCACCGGAAAAACATTCACACTTGATGCCCCATCGCTCTTCGAATTGCGTTTTTATTTATGGTGGTGTCAGGTTGACGGTGGGAAAATGAGCTGTGGACTTGATTATGGACAGCCTGACTAGTTGAAGCTGACATGCTTATGTAATTTAGCATAATTGATAACGAGTATTGGACCACCAATCTTGATCATATTTAATACATTATATTTTTTGCATTTTTGGTTGGTGATGAGTTATAGACTTGACTAGAAGATAACACATCTCGTGATGAACCTGTGTAAATTTTGATTATTTTTTAAATTAATTTTTTTTATATTTTTATATTTTTTAATATACTAATATTAAAAATAAAAAAATAATAATTTTAAGATATTTTTAAATAAAATATACTTTAAAACCAATCTTGCCTTTTATGCACTAGTATATGGAATAATTTTTCATCCTTGAATTCAAGTCAAAATAGTTTATCAAAAGATCATCCCAAATTTAAATTAAGACCCAGTAAATTATAAGGTCATATTAAGTTTAAATTAAGGCCCATTGACATACAAGTTCAATTTGGGCTGCTCATCTTTAAATGAGCTTCAAGATTCACAATAATTTGCGTTACTCGATAGTTTGTTTTAAAAATATTTTTAAAATTTTTTAAAATTTTAAATTATTTTATTTTTTTACTTTAAATTAATATATTTTTATGTTTTTGGATTATTTTAATATACTAATATCAAAAATAATTTTTTAAAAATAAAAAAAATATCATTTTAACATATTTTAAAATAAAAAAGATTTTAAAAAACAATAATTATAACCTTCCTAAACACCCTCTAATCAGGTGAGAGCTATTTTAAATCATGTACAAGGAGCGCATAAATCATGGCCATTACTAAGGATAATCTTATTTAGCCTATCCAAGAAGTGTAGAAGAAAAAGGTAACCAAAGTAATTAGGGCACTCGTTAAGATGGTAGTCATTGACAAGTTTTATATCAAAATACAATTCATTAATTTCACGCAACAATATCATATCCAATCCATTTACTATATACATGAAATTAATTAAAACCCAAGATACAGGTTTAACAAATCAATTCAAAATAATTCAAAATAATGCTGTTAAAAAAATTAAAAATTAAATAAAGTCTTAATTAAGTTGTAAGTTAATTTATGGGGTCACTTGAATTTGACTAAGACCATTTTTATATTATTTTTTTAAAAAAAAAACTTTGCTTATAATAGATCTCAAGTCTATTAAATTTTAAATTAACATATCAAGCCAGATCAAATTTAATAAAGTGAGATAAAATGAGTGGTTGATGCTAGCATGGCAAAGATCATGTGGGCTTAGAAATTATTTTTCGTACATGTAGCAAATTAATGACTATGAAATTAGTTTATTTAAGAAGTTGTCCTTCTCAGAGCATCACATGTGTGCCTCCTGATTCGGTTTGGTCATGTTTTGCATTGTCGGCTCCAACTTTATTTGGTGCCCACTAAATTATTGTGAGGTTTTGACGTCGATTAATTAAACATTATTCTAATTTTCTGTCATTTCTAATGATTCATATGTGGTTAGCTACAAAGATACAACCTTTGATTTCAACTTGAGATAAAAGTGAATATTTTCCTTGGCTCTATGCAACTGTTGAAGGCTTTTGGGATGATGAAATCACACCGTGCATGCACTCGATAGTGTAATTTTGTTGGATTTCATTACACAAAGTGATGGGATTGCATATCATTATGTAATGGTTCACTATAGAAATTGAGTTTTTTAAGGCTGAGTGTATGGATGGTGGACCGACTAATCATTGGTTGATGGACTTCACTAATAGTTGTATGATTTGCCTAGGGAATAAGGAACTTTCCGATATGTCAATAAATGTAAGAAAAGGAAAGAAAATATATAGAAATTAAAAAATATATATAAGTATATTCATGTATTGACCTAAAAATTGTATAGCCTAGCTTGGTTTTGGTATAATTATCCATGATATAGCTTTGGTTGCCTTTCAATGTGTTGAGAGTGGTGATTTGTAGGCCTAGCTTTGCTCTGGCTTGCTTGCCTGCCTGTTGACTGGGTGTATTTATATAGCCAGGCCTTGAAACTTTTTAATGGAGAAGGAGATTCTATCATTGATAAAGAGATTGATATTAAACCTTGTTTGTGAAGTTGGCCTTCTATTAAAGAAAATATGGTGTGGTGCTATCCATGCTTTATGTAAAGAAAAAAAAATCGTTAGGCATGGATGCTTGATGTGTGATGTATGTTATTGTTGAAAATATTACTTGTGAAGAATGTTATTGGAGCTATGAATTGTGTCTATATTACATAGAAAAACTCGTGTGTATAGAAAAATTATATACATGAAAAATTTATATACATAGTTCCTAGAAACTCAAAAAAATACATTAAATAGCTTGCTAAGTAGGATTAGACAAATCGGGTTAATACTTAATTTGAACTTGTTTTAAGTTAAAATAAGTGGGAGTTGATCGAGATAAGCTTGTCAAAATTCAAGTGATACATAGATTGATTTTTTTTAATCCAAAATAATGTTATTTTAGCTTTTAAAATAAATAAATTAAAATGATATTATTTTAATTAACCCGAGTTAACTCATTCAATTCTTAACCTAGATTTTATACCAATCATAAATTAAATCAAGTTTTATAACTATAATTTGATGGATAAAAAGTTTTGCTTTCCATTTTGATTTCTTGAATTTGAATATTAAAACAAACAGCTAGCTTCTAAGAAGCAAGTTATAAAATATTTTTACCTATAGAAATGTAGCGACGGTTTTTTTAAAAGAAATATTTTTTGTTTGGAATTATATTAAAATAATATTATTTTATTTTTTAAAAATTATTTTTGATATTAATACATTAAAATAATTAAAAAACACAAAAACAAATTAAAATAAAAAGATAAAATTTAATTTAATTTTTTAAAAAAATTACCTTCTAAACACAAAAACAACAAAATGCTACTTAAACACGTCTCCTTCCTCTCTCTTGACTCCGTACAAAAACATGTTCCAAATATCCCACCTGTCAGCAGAGCCTTTGTCTGGAAGTTAGCAACAGTGACAGCTTCACCTGGGAAACCTGGCATCTGCTTTCTCTCTTGTCAGCTGAAAATAACCTCTTCTTTGTTTTTGTTGTGGAAGTTTCCTACCTTCTTCTTTAACTGCTAACCAATGCCAACCAAACCCACCTCTGAAAATATACAAAATTTAGGATAAAAATAGTGGTTGACAAAATAATTGGTCGACACGTGTCATGAGCCCAGATGGCTGATGATCTTTTCTGCCCAGCAAGTACAACTCAAGAATTGAAAAATCTTGAGCTCGTGTCTCTTGCCTGCATAATACCTTAACAACATGACAAAAGTACCCTTCAACACATTACTGTGAGTTTAAACCCGTCCAACTTATGATTTAATTAAATTTTATTTTATTTTTAAATATTTTTTTAAAATAATATTTTTTTAAATTAATATTAATCAACACCCAACTCCTAATCATCAAGTCAGGTAATGAATTAAGCACATTTAGAGTGTGTTTGGAACTATCAATCTCTAATTTTTTTTTCTTTTTTTTAGAATGTTTTAATATAAATTAAATTTAAATCAAATAAATCTTACTCTTAGAACAATTTATTTCATGAAATAACTTGACTCTAAAATTTCTTGTCAAGAATTCAAGCATGACAACGCCTTCAAACTTAAACCATGTTCTTACTCTATGATTATCAAGGGTTACAATACATAATTTCCTATTCTTTTCCCTTAAATCTCAACAGTAGTCATAATAGAATTAAAGAATATATAAATTAAAAATAGTGAGAAGGTATGGATTTTGTATGTTGATAAACAACTTGAATATATAATAAAATTTATGTTTTTAATATATAAATATATAATAATGACTAGGGGTGTTCACGGTCCGGTTCGGTTCGGTTTTAACATAAAAATTCAACCGAACCGGAAAATATCATTTCTTGTTAATATAACCCGAACCGAACCGAAAACCGGTTCAAACCGAACCGATTTTGTTCGGTTCGGGTCGGTTTTTTAGCCTTAAAAACCAGAAAAACCGAAACTAATAAAATAAAATAAAACTTTTGGGGAAAAGGGAAGGGAAAGGGTGAGTGGGTTGGAAAAGTTTTGGGGAAAAGGGAAGGGGAAGGGTGAGTGGGGTGCAAAGGTTTTGGGGAAAAGGGAAGGGGGATGGTGATGGTGAGTGGGGTGCAAAGATTTTGGAGAAAAGGGAAGGGGGATGGTGAGTGGGGCCCGGCGGGTATTGGAGTGGGGGCCGGGTGCAAAGGTTTTATATTTTGTTTTAGATTCAATTAAACCGGTTCGGTTTAGTCCGGTTCAATCGGTTTAAGCTTTTTAAAACCGGAACCGAACCGAACCGGGTGGTTTTTTAAAAAATTTTAATCGGTTTATTCGGTTTTTTTATCGGTTCGGTTTTTTCGGTTAATTTTTTCTCGGTTTTCTCGGTTTAATCGGTTGATCGGTTTTTTTGAACACCCCTAATAATGACTGTAACTTGATCATAACAAATTTTTAGCTCTTTGAAAATCACATAAAATTGGTTTATATGAGTGTCAAATAATTTGATAAATAAGGTTGATTGATATCCAAGAAAATGCTATATTTTTCCCTAATTACATATATAATATCTAATTTGTACACCCAATTTCTTTTAGAAAAAAAAAATAAAAAGAATTTTGGGATAACTATAAGAAAATAAAAGGATATAATAGAAAATTTAGATCGTATCTTACAAATAAAAATCATTATGTTCATTTTTTCTTCCACACCATTTTTTTAAAAAAATTAAAAATATTGCTTTAAATTAATTTTTTAGATTTTTTGGATTATTTTAAAGTATTGATGTGCGGATAAATTTTAAAAAATAAAAAAATATATACTATAAATTTTAATATATATTTTTTAAAAAAGAAACCAACGGTGAAAATCACTATGAAAATATCTTCCATCTCTACCACCGCATTCATTTCCAAAACCTACAAATCTTGGCCTTTTCCAAATCACTATCCAGTTTTCATTTTCAATAACTTTGTGAAGTTATTGAAAATTAAAAAAAATGTTGTCCGTACTCTTGTATCCATTAATTGACTATTTAATGAAGAAATCAACCAATCAGGACACTCTCCCGACACACTCCCGACATGTCGTCTCGAAAAAAACAACATCGACATGCCGCGGAAAACCTCTACCCGTTTGTGTTATTACTATTTGCCCCTTTTCATTTTTTTATCGGGTACTAGAACAAAAGTCTCCCTTTTACAGGATTACCCTTCCCTTTCCTCTTCTTTTAGTTTATCTCAAAATTCCAGAAATCCATACGAATGAGGAAGGCATCAGGTGAAGTCTTGAGTCTTGTAAGAGAATGTTTGATACTGTGGTAGTGATTGTTTTTTAAATAATTTTTTGTATTAAAATATATGTTAATAATGTTTTTTTATTTTTTAAAAAATATTTTTCACATTTCAACCGCGTTCACATTTCAACCGCGTTCCCAAACGCACTCTAAAACATTTATCCCAAGAGTAATTCAAATAATTTTAATTATTGATAATGAATTTCAATGGATTCATTAATTACTTTAAATCCATTATCATCGTTATTATTATTAAAAAAATCTTATAATAATTGATTTGACAACAAATAATATAATTCTAGCATGCTTTAAATTGAGAATAGATAATGCATATTAAGTATATTCATGATGATGTCAATCGGTATAAAAACTCTTTTATCTATATTAATATTACATATTCTACAATTCTTTTTTATTATTTTATAAAATGTTATTGTAGAATTTTTATAATTGTAATAGTGTCTACATATAAATTATAATATTTGAAATTAGAAACAATAGAATGCAATATATATATATATATATATATATATATATATATATATATATATATATAAACTCAATAAATTTGATAAACTTCTTTCATTCATGTATATATCTCATGAAATATAAAAAATCCAAGCAACTTAGAACAAAGCTTTTGGGTTGGATAATCGGTTAATTAACTGATCATAACAATCTCATTTATTTTTCCTAACCGATATGATTAATAGTTTGTACGTAGTGCTTGATAGGCCAAGATGACTTGTGACTAGTACCTTCTTTGATGAATGTGGAAACTCTTAGATATTTAAATAAGTATCTTTTAGAGAGAGAAAATACAATAATATTATAAATAGAGATGTTCTCAAATATGTATGCAATAGACAATGAAGATTGTGGGCTTTTATTTTGAAGGATTCATGATGTATTTAAAACTCATGAATCTTGTTATTTTGTAGAGAGGATAAGCTGTAGTGTAATTTTACCTTTATAATATTTTTAGTTGTATTGTTAGATGTATTCCATTCATTTTATCCATAAAAAAGATGGAGACATTGTAGGCAGTGAGAGACTTTAATACACTTAATGATGTTGGTCGATTGTAAACTTGTTTAATTAAGCCTATTTGTTAAGAAATAATTTCTTTTAGATTTTATGTAAAAATAGATAGAATTAATAATATTAGATTCAGGTATTATGTTTGAATCCATGAGTATAACGAATTTGGCCATACTTAGGGTGTGATGACAAAAGTCCTCAAGCTTGACACCATTGGATAATGCGCGACAAGTTTACCTCGTTGGTTTGACAGTGCCCCAGACCAAGCTAATGGGCACAAAAACACCTGCCAAACCTAAGAGTTGGGTTTAATAAGTGCCGAACTTAGATGGTGTAACATGTCAGACCCAAGTTATGTCTAGGTTTGACGCTTTACTAGATCCATGCGCTAGGTTTGGCGCACACTGCTAGACCCAACACCATTTGGGTGTGGCAGTGGCCAACCCATAAATCACTTGGGTTTGGCGGTGGCTAGACCTAACAACTTTTGAGCTGAATTTGACTAGACCTAATAGTACGTGGGTCTACCTAGCATGTCTTCATGGAGACATGTTTGGTGATGATGTATCTCAATCCAACACATCCAAGAATACAAAAAAATTATATCCATATATTTTTTTTGATTCGATATTTTTTTTGAGAAAAGATACATAAAAATATATTTATAAAATCTTAGTTTATCAATATCTATATGAGTCATACAAGTATAATTTGGTTACAATTTGGATTCCTTTAATATTAAGCTTTACCAAGTAAACTCAAACTTGATTTTCAAGTTTAGTTGATAGATAGATTTATGCATAAAAAAAACTTGTTTGCTTAAGTTAACTTCACGAGATAATTTCTTATAAACTACAAAGAAATTGAGTTTGTAGTTAAAGGGGTTTGTTTCCTTCTTTGTCAACGATGTTGGATTTTCAAATTCTTCAATTCAATTTTCAATTTAAGAATTAAAAGTAAAATTCTCATGAATTACTACATCAAATTCATGTATGATAACATCACTTAAAAGAACAAATTCAAACCCAAAATTGTAAATTCAATACCCGGAGAAGGGGATTGTTGCCGCGTAAATGTTCGAAAGTTACCCTCAATGACCAAAAGTCCTTTTATATATATATATATATATATATATATGCGCCATGAGTAACCCCTTGCTTCACAAGTTTCAACTCTCTTCCATCTCTCTCTCTCTCTCTCTCCAAGAAACTATTTTCCAATTTCTTGGCCTTTACAAAATTTCAATAATTTGAATTCCAAACAAATCATCATGCCGATGAAGAAATCGAACCTCTTTGCAGCCTTTGTTGCTGCTGCTACTGCTACTTCTACTGCCTTCTCTGCTTCCTCCTTATCTTCTAGCTGTAACTCCAATGTTAAGGTAAGACAGTTGACAAAACAATTCTGGGTTTGTGTATTTTCTTGAATTTTTTTTCATGGGAATTGGTTTCTTGTGTTCTTATCTCTGTTTTTTTGTTTCTGGGTCTTGCCTTGTCTTGTGGTTCAGTAATTGATTCCAGAGAAGCTCGGGATCTCTTTTACCTCAAAGATCCTGCCTTGTACTTTCTTGTAAAACCATAAATGTTTTTAACAAGAAATTCAATTACTCAATTTTGGGTTTCTTGAAAACTCGTGGAATTTTAAATCACCCCTTTTGGTGCTTGGTTTCTTCAATTTTTTCCCCTGATTGATTGATATAGTTTAAGCTTACTTTTAGTTTGCGATTGATCTCTGTTTTTTCTAAAACTATTAGTCTTAAAGTTTGATACCTTTTCTTTTATAGGAAGCTGGCTCAAACAAAGATCAACAGAGATCGGCTTCCATGGATAAATTTGCACCAAGGTATGATGGGTTGAGGTTTATTGAAACACTGGTCACTGCTCACAGATGACGAGAGAGTCAACATCTGGCCTTGATAGCTCCATGGATGATACTGATTAGTCGTACTAATTTTAGCCAGCACCCATCTTTTCTCTTTAATTAAGAGAGAAAAAGATGGCATAAAGAAAGTTTGACCTTTTTTATTTAGTTTCTTTGAGTGGATCTGATTAGGAGAACATCTGTAATGCTTGAGTTGAAGTTTTGTAATGGTGTTTTCACTCAAAAATTGCTTGTCCTGATCATAATTCACGGCTGATTTTCTTTGTGCCATCGATTTTTCTGGGATTAGAAAATGATTGCTTGCTAAATTAGTCATGTTCCATTACTTATCTTTTCACAGCAATATTTTGTACTAAGCAGGCATCGTTAGGTTACGCATGGATGTCTGATGGATGACAATGTTTTCTAGCTCTACAAGTCCAAGATGTGGTTCTATGGAAGTCACAAAGGGAAATTCCAATTTATGAACAATTTTCTTTCAAGTATGGAACAAAATACTTCGTCCTTATTGACCTTGCTAAATTAGAGTATTGAGAGCCAAAAATCAAGTACTTCCATGCTTGGATGAACTTGGAAGCTCATTTGTGATCAACCAAGTTCAGATGGCATGTTACTTGCATCCATTTTTTTTGTTGTTCTTGAGCTAACATGTCGGCCACCTAAAGCCCTATTGGGTTTACTTCAAAATTAGTTCTCTTGGAATAACATAGCCAAATTCTTGATTTGCACCAGGCTCTTGTGGTTTCCTAAAATTTGATCTGCTACCACCATGAAGCGTGCTAAATTCTTGATCAAGCACTATGCTTTTGCTTGAAATAGTTTGCAGACAGCATCGGAACAAGCTGAACAAAATTTAGTGGAACAAGAATGTGATCAAGGGACCAAATGGCCTAGTGGTGTCTCATGCTTCCAAAAGAATGGTAAAAAATGGAAGCAACTTTTTCGAACTTGAACCCATGATAATGGGAGGGACGAGTTGTGTATTTTCAATGGTCAAACAGAGAAAAAGAAGTAAAAAAGAAAGGATGTGATGGAATAAGTATATGCATCCTTATGAATGCTTAAAAATTGGAAAATGGATATTCTTCATTCCACTCATCGGTATGTTAACGCAATCTAAATTCTATAATTAATTCACCACTTGGTTTATTGATCACACTTTTTTAAACCCCAAAGCTAATTGCTAAGGGTTTGTTTGGCTTAGAAATTGGACCACGAATTTAGATGTAGCTGTAATGATAATAATCTAATCAGAATTTAGATGTAGCAATTTCAGACCCGCTGCCGCATGCATTGCGAGCGCTGGCTAATTTTTTTTGGTTGTCTACCTCAGTCCCCATACTTGTTCAACTTTAAATTTTAATTTTTTAACACTTAATTATTTTAAATTAACTGAATTTTATTTTATTGCAAGACCCCGTGTCAAGATAACAAAAATAAACTATCAAGTCAAACGATAAATAAAATCAATTTTAAAAGATCAAATTTTTAAAAAACTTTTGATGGACCAGAAAAAACTTACCTTGACAAAAAAAGATTGAATATTTATTTAAATTTTAAATTCAGTCTTTAAAGCTTTAATTATTGTAAATAAGTTAAATTAAATTTAATTTTGTAAAATTAAGAAGTACTGAGAAACATAATATTTCCTTGACACCTCAAGATCCCATAAACATGCATTAAAAATAAATTACCAAGACCAATCACAAATCAAATAAATTCTTAAGGATCAAATTAAAAGATAAAATAATTAAGGGACTAAAGTGTAAAACATCCAAGGGATAAAAAACAAAAGAATCACTCCGCAGATTCACAGTATTTCTCCTCATAATGAGGATTAGATTTTTTTTTTAATAAATAAAAGCTACTGAGAAAAACACATTGATTTTTGAGTTTTTGACATGATGTCTGAACATCTTTCAATCGATTTTTTTCTTTTATCAAACAGGGTTGGCTGACTTTTGATTCAAAATTAAAAAAAAAACCTATTTAGTCAACATAGAGATCTCAAAACTAGATCTATTCCACATGAAACACCTTTAATTTTTGAATCACAAGGCACAAATATCATCTCTCGATTCAAAAAAGGTAGCGTGCACCACTTTGCCAATAATGAGTGGTAAGAAACTGGATATGTATCACAAGCATTTTGAGCGAGCTATGGACATATTAAGATGATCAACTGGTTGACCATATCACCATGAAAGATGCAAGCACAAGAATTAAACTACAGTGCCGTTCTTGGCATATTATTGATCTCGGTTTCCTTTCTTGACTGTGATGTTGATGGGCCCAAGAATTATATCCTTGATCATCTTATACATGGCATTAGAACATGAGATAATACTCACAAGACACAGTTCAAAATCTTCAGTGGTCATGATCATAGTATGTGGCTCCTTCCTTTATTGGATTCGAGGAGGATGACTCAACTCTCTATACTGAATCCATGGTGTTGACAGAGCCCAACAAGGCAAGGCAACCTCCCAAATGGAAGAGTTAACTATGATCCCTCGAAGGCTCAAGTCTGGATTGGACAGACTATGTTTATATATCTTGATTTCTCCTTTGCGTAATCAGGCATCGTTGTATTGCAGATTGTTTTAAGCTATCAGGCTCTCATATCCATCTTAGCCTTCCTCTTTTAGTCACTTCCACGAGTAATCAATGCTTCCTTTTCCCTTTCAATGGAACATTGAATGGGAGAGCTAAAGGTGACAATGACTGGAAAGATACATGGAGTTTGCTGGTAAAGTTACGTGGTAATCACCTCAAAAAAGATAAGGGATCCGATTCTTTGTTGTTGCAATGAATGGACAGGTATGGTTCCATATCCAATTATTCTGGGAATTGAAAAATCTACCCTTATCCATAGAATTTTGAGCCTTTCAGCTGGGAATTTGATACAGAACAGATCCAGTAAGCAAGGGCCATGAAATGAAAGTCACAACTGTTTTGAAAGCAATAATAGATGTTGTCCGGATGCCTTTTCATCCAATTTTCCTATCATGCGTGGCCCTCCCTCTAAAATCTATATTTTTCTCAAAAAACCTCAATTCATGACTTTATGATTCCATAACTTATCTTTGCTACAAAGATTCATGTTCACCCTTTCATTTATTACATGGAGAGAACACTGCTACAAGATGTGCAAACGCGGCAACATGTAGTATGGCATTGCAATTCCAAGTGCATAGAGGGACAACAGACATTGACATAACACCAGAATCTTCAATTATGTCAGGGGGCAATTGAAAAGATCAAATCTCAGTACCCCAGCTTGATTGCAGATTGCAATTCTCTCAAATTCAATTTAACAAATTGACAGTAGAACTTAGTCAATAGCAATGATACACCAGCATTAATAATTCAAGAATTTCTTCTGAATGTCACATAGCTACACATGTTCACAGTAAAAACAGCACATGGCTTGTCGAAGTCGAAAGAATCTGATAGCGAACTACGCACCAATTAGTAGTTAAAAGAATGCCAAATTGTAGCACAAAGGTGGAGAAAACAATGATGGTGGAACCGCAATTTGATGAAGCAATACTTTGGGACAAGAAGGTGTAACAGTTGGGAAATGAATGGTTATCCACTCTCAACCATCTAGAATAATTGGAGTAACAACACTATGAGCCCTGCTGTGAGCGTCAAGAATAAGGATTGAGTAGCTGCAATTTGAACTCCTCTACTTTTCTTGGATTGGTCCACGTTTTGGCAATCAAGACCATTCTTATCTTCTCTGCACTCATTGGCAAACAAGCCAGGAGGGTATTTCCCATAGAGATTTATGTAGCTGAACATGGTTGAGGCACAGTCAGTTTCCAGGTCATTTATGGCATCGCTGAAAGGGCAAGCAAATTCCTTGAAAGCATCACAACATGATTTTGCTGGGTATTGGGGTCCTTTGCATTTATCTGTGAGGACACTGTAATCCAAATTCTCAAAGCTCACGTTGCAGGCTGCAGACAAGGAGAAATGGAGGAAAACATGAAAAATCAGTGTGTCATATCTTATTATAATAACTAGATTATGCATCAAGCCTAATATCTTGTCTATTGGTTTATGTTTCCTCAAGAAAATAGTTCAAATGCATAGAAATGTATAGGCAAGTGATGTCAATGGCAGAAAACCAGCCTCGAATTTCTGTCAATCAGCCTTGTAAAGTCCTATAGAACGATGGTTCAGATGGTGCCCAAGAGAGCACGTCCAATTCCAGATCTATGTGTGATATAACTTGATCTGTTCATATGTGCTGTTGTATAGCATGCTGTTCGCATTTAAGCAACTGTCCTCTTTGCTGACGATGGATAGAGCAGGCAGTGAAGATTTTCCGCCATTGAAGATTTCCTTCAACAAACTTCTTTCAGACTTCTGTGTGATTTTAACAAGTGATTCTATGTAATTTATAAATATATTCATTTCCCTTTGATCACCTTAACCAATGGGATGAACAGTAACATTCTATGCTCAGCATTGCCATTCAAGCCATTAAAAAAATCAGTTCAAGAATCAATATCAAAGAATCAACAGAGGGAAAATGGAATGGAGAAATGTTTCCCATCTGCAAAACCATTCATTTGCTGATCAAAGTTTGTCCTAACTTTCTTGTCATTGAGATATTAATGGAGGCAAATCCTGGAATCTGCAGAAACATACAGATTTTCGAGAATTTTCCCAAAGACGGGAGAAAATAAAAAGAAAACCTACTTTTTTTCATCTGGAGAAGGGTACGGCCAGAACCTCCATGAACATCAAGTGCATCATCTGCAGTTTTTAATGGTAAACAAAGGGAAAGAAAACCAACCTGAGAATTAATGAGAGAAAATTCAAAATGCTACGCTCATACAATATTATGATGTGATGTGAAAGGAATGATTCTTACTGGAAATAAAGGAGGAAGAGGTGGCAAGTCCAGCCAGGAAGAAGAAGCAAATGAGATAAAACCATAAATTAAACTTCCTAGCCATGCTTCTGTTTTCTCTTTTGTTCCCTTTCTGCTTTAGTTTTTAATCTTCTGGAGATCCAAATCAATCTCCAACCCTCCTTACACCAGCAATGACCCTCCTTTTCTTTTCTTTTTGCTGCCAAAAAACAGCCTTTGCCTATTTTTCTTCTTTTACTATTTTTAGCCAGAAAGAACATGATTGCATCATCGCATGAATGGTGATGGAAACGTTTAGGCAAAGAACAGCGAGAAGGTGTCATGGTGGCAAGCAACCGTTAGCTTTCTAGCAGTAACACACGCATATTGCTCATTAAATTCATCATAGAGAATTATTGTTAACAAATTCAACGTACCCTCACATTCTTCCTTCATGGGAACTCATCAGCTAAACACAAATAACACAAGTGATTTCAAAACAACACAGTTGATAACAAACAGCAGCAAAAAACTGAGGAAACGCAAGGCCTGTCCTGTTGGTTGCTTTTTTTTACTAACAGGAAATTGAAAAGAAACATTTTCCTGAATTTGATATAATATACGAAAATACAGGACTGGGATTGCAGCCATTATAAACGTTTCCTTTAAACATTTCTCATGTAATTCACATAATTAATTAGCATTAATTAATAATATTATTATCATTAATACTGTAAACTGAAATAGAACAGATTTTCACTGTGCACATTAAAGGCCAAACATGCGCAGGCTGTACTTTCAAACTCAAGTGCTTCTGGAATTGATTTTCTTGGCCTTTCATTTTTTTTTCTTTATTTTTTTTAATATTTTAAAAGATAATTCTCTTTAAATAAAATAACTAATATGATATTTTTAAAATTATTTGGTTATACCATGCTTTTTAAATAAAATTAGAGCTTTTATGATAATATTAGAAATTCCTTTATGAATAATTATATATTAACCTAAGATGCAAGAAAAACTTAAAAATTGCTCATTAATATTTCATAAGCATAAAATATCTATTTTTTATTGTAATCTTTTTATATAATCTTCTTAAATTAATTATTTTTTTTTATTTTTTCATATAGCCATATAAAAATCATCAAGACAATTTTTTGTTTTTGATTGAAACTTGCTTTTCTAATAAGTTTTTATTTAAAAACTCATGCTATTAATAAAATTGATGTTTTGTATAAGTATTTTTTATTAAAAAATGTTTTCCCCCCCATAATTTTAATCATTTGAATTCTTACTATCATTTACTTTAATTATTGTGGTACAGATTCTCACTAGCAATTTTTTGTTTTGTTTTTTTTCCTCTTCAAAACTACATTGGCTATTCAAAATTTTATTGTTATCTTTTTAGTTATTGATATTTCAACCTTAATTTTTATTCTTTTGATTTATAGTTTTTTTTCTTGATTCTTTTATATAATTTTTATTTATTTTCAATTTCATCATTCAATTCAAATTTATAATATATTATTTTTTCAATTTAATCCTCATTCTTCTATTTTTTTTTCCTTTTGTTAAAGTAAATTTTCTTTTTAATTTTGTCCTCTAGTTTATTTTTAATTTAATTTTGATTCCCATTCTTTTAATTGCTATGTTTGGTTGTGGATCCTTTTGCTGATTGACTTTTTTTTTTTTTTGAAATTCATCATTCAACATTTGATTGGTTCAGGATTGAGTTTCATATTTTTTTTCATGTATGATACTTTTAATCTAATGCTCGAGTCAAGAGTTTGAAAAGTTTATATAAGTTGACATTCTTTTCTTTGACTTATTTTGCTTTTCTATTTCATAGTTCGACATTAGTTTTTTTTAAAGAAGTATAGGCTTTATGGTTTTTTTGATTTATTTTCTATTTTTTTAATAAAAAAATTGGTTTGCTTACTATTGTTGTTGATTTTTTATATCATTTAATTAAAATAAAATCAACTTATTTAACCCACTTGAATTTAATACTCAAGTTATAGATTTTTTTTCTTACAAAAAATTAATAATACAGCCCTCGCGCGACATATCGTAAACCCACATTTAGTAAGCCTGGTATAACTAATTAGGTGATGAGCACAAGTTTTGTGATAGGGAATGCTTTCTTCATGTTTTTGTGCGTTAGACTTGATTTTCTCGATATTAGATAATTATAATAAAACTTGACGATAGGTTAATTTAATGATTACTAATTTAGAATTTAATCTAAATTGAGTTTTATTTTAAATTATTTTTTTTGCACTAAAACTTCATTGTACTAAAAAGAAAAAAACCACTCGCAGATTGACCTAAGCAATCCAATGGATAAATTTGAAACTTCAAGACATAGGTGTGTTATAAAACTTAGACTTAAATTTTTGTAATAATGTGGACAAACAATATATGAATAACAACATGTATTATATGTGTAGTTTATTACAATCCCTAATCGCCATGTTGTTTTCACAATCTTAGCTGTGTCTCCAATCCTTGTGAATGGTTCAAGCATCATCACCATCATCATCAAAGACATGAAATCAACGGTGATAAGAACACTCAACTATTTGTAAAAAAATATTTTATCTTTCGTTTTTGTAGTGTTACTCAATGGCTATCTTCTGAAGACATTATTATATTGGAAGTTGTTATAATGTCAGCATTGATAAACATTGATGCCATCAAACTATTGTATTTTAAATTATTGAATCTAAGTTGATTTATCTTTTATTTTTAATGTAATATATTTATCATACTAACTTGAATTGATTTAAAATTTATTTTTCATCGCATTTAATACAATTTTATTCTTTCATAAGTCATTGATTTCATAGTATAAAATAATCACTTCATGGTTTATACTTTATACCCACACCCACAGATTTAATAACTTATGATTACTCTAATCAAAACCAGCAGGGATATCTAGGTGCAAAATTAGTTTGCCCACCAAAATAGCAGAGCTCACTTTATAGTAGAGTTAAATAGTATGATATGGGATCGATTTTATAAAAAAAATTAATAATAAAAGAAGTAGATTTTATGTAAAAGGTTAAAAATTCAAGTTGACTTATATTTTTGTTAAACCATTTAAAATCTAAATTTATGTTCTTCAAATAAATAATATTGTTTTAAATTTAAAAATTAAAATAATACTTTGCAATTCAAGATGTGTTAACCTGATCAATTTATAAGTTGGAATAAAAACCTGTTTGTTTTTATGAAATGTTTTTTTAAAAAATATTTTTTTATTTTTTTCCTTACTTCAAATTAATATTTTTTGGTGTTTTCAGATCAATTTGATGTATTGATATCAAAAATAATTTTTTAAAAATAAAAAAAAATATTATTTTGATGCATTTTCAAATAAAAAATATTTTAAAAAACAACCGCTACCACCCTCCCAAACATTTCTTTAAACCCGCTCCATCTTCCTAATTATAAACTCAGTTAACAATTACTTTTTGAAATATATTTTTTTAAATATATTAAAATAATATTATTTTTAAATTTATTTTTAACATTATATATCATTATATTATAAAATGATAAAAAAAATTAATTAAAACAAATCAAATTTTGATAAAAACAAAAAATGTGTGTATAGTTAAGGTTTATACATAATTGTTTTATATCTATTCTCAATCTCAATTTCGAACACATTCACAAACACAGTATGTGTAGAAACTGACATTATTCGTTAATAACAGAGAGAAATCATAGCATCTCTGCCCACTTTCAAAGCTTTGTCGTGCCGCCTTCTTCTTCTTCTTCTTCCTCTCCAAACCAAAGACACAAGGCAAACCCAACTTTCAAAGAAAAGCTTTCAAAATGGACTCATCGATGGCTTTATCTTCTTACTCTTCACGTCTAAAATGCTCTCTCCCTAATCCCCCGCCTATGATGATGGTGCCGTCACCTCAGCTCCCAGGTGTGCTTCCTTTATCCAGCCGCCGTTGTGGCATAGCTTCCTTTGCGGAGTTCAGAGGATTGAGGATCCAAATGGGTTCAAAATTGTCAACTTCGTTGGTTTCGATTAGTACGAGGAGAAATCCTAAGGTTTTTTCTCGTATTGTGTCTGAAGCTCATGAGACTTTTGTTGATAGTAAGTTTTTATTTTTTAATTGATTTTTAATTTTGGGTTTTGTTATTTGGTCTTGTTTATTTTAGTTCTTAAGCTTTGTTTGATTCGTTGTTTGTGATCTTGTGCTATCTCAGATTTGGATTATTGCACCAAGAGAGTCTCTTTAGCTCAAGATTTCGAGTCTTATTTGATCGCCCTTGATTATAAACATGAATAAATCACCGATAAACAATATTAAAAACAAGATTAAATCACTGATAAACAACAGTAATTTTCAAAGACCTAATCTAGCTTGTAAATGGGGTTTAAGCAAATTAGTGTTTTTCTAGATGTCCAAGATATGATCTTTGATTGGGAAGGAGGATCAATAATACCCAGAGTAGGGTTCAAGTAAGAGTTGCATTTGAGAGTGTTAAGAAGAGAGCTCTACTATCCGATGAACAGGAGATTGAAACCTAATTTTTAGTGTGTGTTAGGGCTTTTCTAGATGTAACGAAATTGATTCGCCAGGAGGGATTAGGGACTGATATTCGAAAATGGAGTTTAAGGAATTTAGTACTGAAATTGCAATTCTAAAAACCAAAATTGCTTTGGAGAATGTTAAAGAGACCTTCATGATTATCAAAATAGGAGATTGACTCTTTTGTTGAGTGTGAGAAAAATCTGAAGAGTAACGGGTGGTTGTAATTTATAGCAGGTGGAGAATGCATATGCAAGCAATGCACTACAATGTTAAAGTTTGAATTTATCAATTATCTGGTTTGCAATCTTGCAGCGTTTTGCAAGTACCAGAGTTTCAGGCCTGAAGAAGAAGGGACGATTTTTTTTTTGGGAGTGCATTGCTTAAAAATTAGTGAAATTGCATTGGGAGAGTGGAGGGGTGGTGGAGTTTGTGTGGTAGAGAGGTGTGATTTTCAGAAGGTGTGATTATAAACATGAATAAATCACCGATAAACAATATTAAAAACAAGATTGAATTACTGATAAAAAACAGTAACTTTTCAAAGATCTAATCTAGATTGTAAATGGGGTTAAGCAAATTAGAGTTTTTCTAGATGCCCAAGATATGATCTTTGATTGGGGAGGAGGAGTAATATTACCCAAAGGATGGTTCAAGTAAGTGTTGCATTTGAGAATGTTAAGAAGAGATCTCTATTATCATCTAAACAGGAGATTGAAACCTTTTTTTAGTGTGTATTAGGGCTTTTCTAGATGCTCTTTATCATCAAGAAACAAAATTGATCAGAGAGGAGGGATTAGGGACTGATATTTGAAAATGGGGTTTAAGGAATTAAGAGATGAAATTGCAATTCTAAAAACAATAATTGCATTGGAGAATGTTAAAGTGACCTTCATGATCATCAAATAGAAGAATGAACCTTATGTTAAGTGTGAGAAAAATCTGAAGAGGAACGGGTGGTTGTAATTGATGGTGAGTGGAGAATGCATGTGCGAGCAATGCACTACAATGTAAAAGTTTGAACTTATCAATTATCTGGTTTGCAATCTTGCAGCATTTTGCAAGTAACAGAGTTTCAGGCCTGAAGAAGGGACAATTTCTTTTGTGAGTGAAATTTGCAGTTGGGAGAGGAGAGGGCAGGGGTGGTGGAGCTTGCATGATAGAGGGAAGGTGTGAGTTTTGGAATAGAGAAGTTCGTGAGTGTTGAAAATGAGCTGTGTCACTTCCTTTGTCAAAGACTAGGAGGTTGTCTGGATCCTAAAGAGAAGTACTCTGTTGATGGAATAAATTTTCGAGATTCATTGCGATTAGATGGCAGAAACTTATATTAATTGTTTAACGTGCTTGAAGTTGATTTTCTTCTTTTGGAAAAAAAGATGTTCACTGGCTTTTTCTTATGTATCTTCCAATTTGCTGAGAATCCTGCAATTTTTGTTTTCCTAGTCTTTTTGAAATTGGCGTATCTGTTCTCTAGGGTTCAGAGAGAACAAAACCACCTGTCTTTTTCTCAAGTAAATGAAGAAACATTTATGTGGGTGTCACCTTCTCAGTATTTTTTTTCTATCTTTTAAAAAGACGAGCCCAAAAAAAATCATCGCTGAATTTATGCATTTATAGGCTGTATACATCCAAACTGCTGGTAGTGGGGTGCTTACTTGTGATTTCATCAAATCCAGGAATGTCTCCTAGTAATTTTGTTTCCATTTTGGATGATTTTGTGTCTCCAAATGTTTCAAGTTTAGATGCTTAGGAATGCAGGTAACTGCAAATTTCATACACTTTTCAATAAATTGATACTTCTTCACTTGATTAGGTATGGTTAGAGAAACCAATGTGAGAAGCATAACAACCAAAGACAAGAAACTTCTTATTAAATTGTCTTGATTTTCCCTTCGTTCATAGTATATCTAACCACCATTGAAACAAAAAATCTTTTCAAGTTAAATTTCGTTTCAAATGTATTCCTCAAAATTTTATGGAATCATCCTTGAGAATATTTGTTTGTCTACATTAAATATGATTTTAGAGTTCCTGCGTTATGTTTTGATGAAAGCATAAGTCACCTCTTCTTATCTAGTTATCCATTCAAATCTAGAAACACTGCACTGTGGCCTGATATTTGGAATTTTATTTTTTCTGGTTAATATATATTACTATGAGCCCCATGAACTTTGTATTGCTAACTTAGCTACTGCTTTGAAACTTTATTTAGCTTGACAAACTCATGCTTGGTCACTAGCCTAGGAAAATCAAGTTTTATCATGGTTGAGAATCCTGCATGACATATTCTAATGGCAGTATAAAGTGAATATTTGGAACAAGTTCATGCTTGAAATGAAAAAACTCTTCAACTGGCCAGTCTGGGACTGGACTTCTCAAGTGTCATTAAGGCTTAGTTTGGGTTGCAATATCACGCAAAGGTTATGAAATACTGGATTAGGGCCTGCATTTTCAGATATCTATTTAGGTCTCAAACTAGCCCACATTCTCAGTGTATTAATACCCTCAATTCCCTAAATGACCCACTTAACTGATCATGCTTGTGCTCTCCAGATCATCCCCTGTATGGTTTTTTATCTTATGATCCCTTGAATTATCTTCATTTACTGATGGTTATCTGCTGATGGCAAAATGTTATTTAACCTGGTTGTATTATTTGTCTATTGTATTCTTCCTAGTTGCTGATGCCAAAATGTTATTTAACCTGGACTCTTTTTTCTTGGGGATATTGGTGTATCAACTGAGTGAAGCAACAGCATCTGATTCTCTGATTTGGTGCTGGTCCGAGAGTACCTCAAAAAAACTGGCCTTTTAATTCTACATTCCATAACTTCTGACATATTAAAACCTTCTGAATATCCTCCAGTCATCCTTCTAAAATATAATTGCCAATAATTGGTCATATGAGGAACTAAACTGATTGGGTCTTTCGTCACCTATTCTGCCCTTGCATTCCAGAGCTCTCTTTATCTTTCAAACCATGGTAAGGGACAGGATGCTATATTTTCTTGTAGAGTGGGAAGGAGCTAAATGGTTTAATTTGGAAATGAAATGAATGAAAATGTTAAACAAGTTCACCGGCTTCACAAAGTCTTCGAGGAAGGAGGAAAGGTGATTGCTGTGAAACTGAATATTATGCTACTGTTTTTAGTTGTATTTTATTTATTCTATTGAGATATCACTCAAATCAGTTAACATATTTATGAAAAATCTTTATGGACCTTTAGGCAGGAAAAACTTCTCAGGTTAGAATTTTAATTACCTCTACATGTTGCTACTTGCCCTTGAAATAAGTCGAATATTTATGCCACTAATCTCTAGTTCTATTTACCACACTCCAATTCTAATCATGTTGTTGCTGTTGTTCTTTCTTATAATGCACTCCAAATGAGTTCTCTATATCACAGTTAAAATTGACATCTTTCCTTGGTTTTCAAAATCTCAGTTCCTGCAGTGACGGATGAAACATGGCAGTCACTCATCATCGAGGCTGATGGGCCTGTGCTGGTTGAGTTTTGGGCTCCGTGGTGTGGACCCTGCCGGATAATCCATCCAGTAATAGCTGAACTATCTACAGAATATGATGGAAAGCTCAAGTGCTTCAAATTGAATACTGATGAAAGTCCTTCTACCACAACCAGGTATGGAATTCGAAGCATCCCTACAATCATGATCTTCAAAAACGGGGAGAAGAAAGATGCAATTATTGGTTCTGTGCCCAAAACCACACTAATTTCCAATATGAAGAAATTCTTATAGAGGAGGGTAACATAAATCCTTCGAAAGGATTAAACTTTTTTATGTTCTCAAGTTGTTTTCTTTTTGTGAATTTTGAATAAAAGTTATCTCCTAGTTGTGTAGTCTTGGTTACTTCATCGTATCCAATCTTTTCTACGCTATTATTTATTTTGGCCCGGATTTGCTTTCTGAAAGTGCTGGTGGAAGACCAACCATGCAAATTTGTCAATGCATGGTTTGAAGAGTATACTTCATTAGAACATGGCATGGAACCAGCTCCAGCCTTCTTTTGTTCCAGTAGAGGCTTTTCATATTTTCTTTAAATCTCAAGACCTCTTGACTTGTTAACTCAATTCTTGAAATAGATCCAGTGACTGAATGGCATGGTACGCCAAGTGCTGTGATTTGGTATTTCCCTTCTTTAGTCCTTTCAATAGCAGGCATTGAAGATGGAAATCATGTAAGTATCGCTCCTAGCAAATGCAAACTTGAAAGTCTTTTTCTGGGCCTTTCTGCTTCTTCTCTCATTTCTGTGTGCAAGGCAGCTCTCTATGGACACTCAAATGGTTTTGATATGGAGCGTATTGGTCCACTTTGAGTGTGATTGAAAAGTTTCAACATTGTTTTTAACTCTAAAATGTGTCTTGGTGGCTAAGGGTTAAAGCAGGTTGTTTTCTTTTTCTTGATTTCTTAAGAGCTACAAAATTATAAAATCTTTCTAAACACATTGGATCAATGTGGAACATACATTCAGAGAGAAAATTTGATCTTAGTTGACGTAAAGCTAATCCAAAAATCGCTCTTACAGATGAAACAATACAAAGTTTGAAAGAACAAGATTTGAATTTGGTTGCTCCACCATGACACTGCTCCCCAATCCAATTCCCCAAGAGGCAACGCATTGAAGCTGAGTAGCTGTAAAAAGTAATGTGAAAAATTTTCAGGGCGTTTAAAAGTTTAGTAATTATTATTTTTTAAAGTATTTTTTTATTTAAAAATGTATTAAAATAATATATATTTTTTAAAAATTATTTTTGATATCAATATATCAAAATGATTTTAAAATATTAAAAAAATTAATTTAAAGTAAAATAATAAATTTTTTTAAAATAAAAAAATAAACATGCCGAAAAAAAAAATGATGACTCAATTAATGAAGTGTTTAATTGAAGAATTATTTTTTATCAAATTAGAATATATATAAATTTATTTTGAAAAATGACACTTTAAGAAAACCATAGATATTTAATTTTATGTTTAGAAATATATTAAAATAATATATTTTTTTATTATATTTATTTGTTTATTTTTATTTTTTTAAAACATGTTTGTGGATAGGAAAAAACCACCTTTTAATTCAAAGAGCGAGAGTATTTGCTTGCCCAAAGAAAAAGGACAGTAACAGCAGAAGAAATGACAGCAAATGAGATCCCTCGTATTGTTTTCGGTTATTAAACTCGACTTCGATCCTGCTCTAAATTGAGTTTTACAAAAACTAGGTGGAGTTTACTCTATGTTCTTGGTTAAAATCTTAGTTAATTTATGTTAATAATTTTTTTAAAAATCTTTTTTAGTGATTATATATAAAAAAATTATCAATTTATTTTTTTTTTCATTTGAAAAACAATAAAAAACTTGTAAGGAAAATTAAAATATTTAAAATGTGTTTGTAAAACTCTAGAAATCTAAAAAAGATGAAAAATTGTTTTTCAGTTTATCAGATAAAGAAATATTATATTTAAATAGAAAATTCTCGGTAAAAAAAACCAATATGTACATCAAACACGCATACGGAGACGTTGATATGTCGATTTGTTAAAATATTAGGATAAGATACATTATGGACATTAGAGACTTAATTGAAGAAATCCGAAACTAAGGACCAAACTGAAAAAGACGCATAAATAAAGGGGCTGTAATTGACCGAATCAGGGGCTAAATTGAAGAAATTAAAAGTTTATTGATCAATTGAGAGTCCATTTGCACAAATTCGAGACCAAGGACTACTTTGAAAAAGGCGGCTAACTTCAAGGCCGGTGATTGAATTTGGCAGGGAAGCAATTACATTGATTTTTAAAGTCAAAATTGCAATTGAAGACTGATGTGGACTCTGACACGATTTTGCCACCATTTTCTTTTAAATGAAACTGCGCGTTTGGTCTAAAATGGTGCTATTTCATCCACTATTCATTAAAAAAAAGAAAGAGAAGCCTAAAACAGTGCTGTTTTGAACAACACTGCGGGTTTTCTTCTTCCCCTAGACGCGCGAGGCAGGGGAAGAAGAAGCAGCAACCTTCCCTTGCTTTTCTCCTCTCCCTCTTTTTCCGAAAGACCCAAAAAGACGCCGACCAACAACCCCTACTTGCCTAAACTCTGACTCGTGGCCAACCACGAGGCGGTGAAAAAAAACACAGAGGGGACGTACCACTCAGACAGTCCTGGGGCGGTTGCACAGTGGCCGCCTCGGCCACCCTACCCCTGTGCCATGAGTGGACATGGGTAGTAGACCTCTCTTCCTATGTATTTGTCTATAAATACATGGGAAGCGAGAGCCAAAAAAAGAAAAAGAAAGAAGGAAGGCAGCTGGAGGAGACTGAAAGGAAAACAAATGAGAAAAAGAAAAAAAAAACAGAGGAATAGAAAGAGAAGAAAGGACAAGCACAGGGATAGAGAGGAGATAACCGAGAGTGAAAACAGAAAAAAAGAGAAGGAGAAGACGCAGGGGCTGGTGTCTTTACACGGAAAAAGAAGAAGCATTGTAGCTGCCGCCGCTGCCCCCACGAGCCACCGTCAGCTTAGTAACCACGCTCCCTAATTCCAGGTAATCTTCTCCCTTTCTCTGTCCCTTATTATCTGTTCTCATTTGCATGCAGAACGTGAGCAATTCACGTTCTGCAACAAATGAAAATAATTAGCTGGTTATTGTGCTGTGCACAACAACCAACTAATTATAATTTTAAGCCGGTGCTGGCCCATTCCAATTAAAAGTATTAAAAAAAACCTTAGTGATTATCTTGCGTGTTTTTCTATCCATTTTGGTTAGTATCAATTTATATTTTTACACCGTAAAAATACAAATATGGTATTAAAATACTCGGTTTTCAGAATAAAAAAAACATGTTTTTATTTCATGCATACAACCAAGTCTCTCAAAGCTAAAAAACCATATTGTATTTTCATACAACAAAGAAAACTTCAAAAAAAAAAACATGTTTTAGCATGCATTTTGGCTTTAATAACCACTTTATTAAAGTTGTAGTAACCCATTTTTGAGTACCCTCACAAATAAAATAAAAAGAAAACAAATAAATAAATAAATAAATAAAAACGAAACAATGTCATTTTGAGAGAATGTTTCTCTCTCTCTCTCTCTCTCCCCCACATGCTGCTGCAAGAACCCAAAACCCCATGGCTAGAAAATAGTGCAAGCGTGCCCTGCAAAGCCACGCTCGTTGGAGACCTCACCCAGTGCCCCCCCTGTCCCCATGCGTAACAGCAGGCCACTCCTCTTTGCTCTATAAGTACTGCGCCCAACACCAGGAATAGAGGGGGTTTTTTTTTTTTTGAAGGGAAGAGAAGTTTGAACGAGAGAAGAGAGAATGGAGAGAAAGGAAGGAAAGAATACCAGGGGGAAGTTTTTGAACAAAGAGAGGAAACAAAATAGAGAGAGGAGGGAAGAAGACAGGGAAGCTTGAAACAAAAGGGGAAATACAAACACACCAACACTGCCAAGGATCGCCATTTTTCTCGAGCTCATCATCTTCTTCCCACCCGCAGTAACACCACTAGGAACAGGGCACTTCATCATCATCTTCTTCCATACCAGTGTTAGCCACGACTCTGGATGCACCACCTTCCCACCTCCCCCGAACAGGCGGACGAAAAGGAAAACAGGGGAAGAGACGACGAGCAGGAGATAGACGCAGAGGAGGAAACAAGATAGAACAAAGGGAAACCAGAGGAAGAAGCTAAAGAGAATAACAAACAGCTGACATAAGAAAACGCCAGAGATCAAAAGGAGACGAAGCAAACAGAAGTTAACGGGGAAGGAAAACAGGGGCTGACGCCTCTGCACGGGGAAGAAGAAGAGAAAACAGCTGCTGTCGTCGGGCTTCCCAGCCACTGCCACCATCATAACCACCGTGAGCCCTCCTCGGCTTCCTCTCCATTGCCACTGTGAGTGTTCGCCATCGCCTTCGCCCCTTTCGGTTCCACGTCCAGGTATGGATTTTTCATCTTTGTGCATGTGGTTTCCTTTTGCATTTTTACTGTTCAATTGAATTATAATTCAATCGATCATAAAAATGAAAATGTTACTGTTCAAGTGAAAAATAATTCACGTGAACAGTATCATTTGCATTTGCATATGTTACTGTGCATGTGGTTTCGTTTTGCATTTTTACTGTTCAAGTGAATTATAATTCACTTGAAAAGTAACATTTGCATATGTTACTAAGCATGCAAACGTGAGCTTCCACCCAGGATACTGGCTTGGGCCAGTGACCCAGTTGGGCCTGCTGGGTCCAGCCCAGCCACATGGGCCGGGCCAGGACAAAAAAAAAATCTTCAAAAATTATTTCAAAAAATCTATGATTTTCCGCAAGTTCGTTACTGCATTTTGATCAATATCGGTTTGTATTTTTATATTATAAAGATACAAATTCGGTATTAAAATATCCGGTTTTTGTCAAGTAAAAAAAAAGAAGATGTTCTGTTTTCATGCATACGACATAGTCTCTCCAATATATATATATATATATATATATATATATATCATCACATCATATTTTCATACAATAAAAGGAAATTTTAAAAAAAATACATGTATTAGCATGCATTTTGGCTTTAATAACCAGTTTATTCAAGCCATGAGAATTAGGCCAATATTTAAAAATTCCAAAAAAAATATTTTGTTTTCTTTTAATATCTGGAGTTACGATCTTATACGTAAGATGTATTCTGGATATTAGATTCCATTGTTAACGTCAGAATTATCCGATGAGACAAGGATCTCTTTGCTGATAAGGACTTTTCTTAAACTAAACCAACAACTAGAAAACACGAAAAGACCTTAGATTTTATCAGACAATAAAACAATGTAGCTTATCTTAGATAGGACGTATTTGGGGTGCTAATACCTTTCCTTTACGCAACTAGTCCCCGTACCCGATCTCTAAGATTAGTTAGGGTTCCTAATGACCAAAATACTAGGTGGCGACTCCATTCCATTTTCCATCGATAAAATACTAGATTTTCTTGTTCCCCATATTTTCCAGATAGATACTGTCGCACCCCAAAAAACATAACAAAAAAAATTTTGTTTTGCGACATTCGACTGGCGACTTTCGTTTTGTTCTGTTTTGCTGATTTGGTTCTTTGGAGTCACCACCTAGTATTTTGGTCACTAGGAACCCTAACTGGTCTTTCAGAGATTCTAAGGTAAGGGACTGGTTGCGTAAAGGGAAGGTATTAGCACCCTTAGTACGCCCTACCTAAGGTAAGCTGCTTGGTGTTTGGTTTGCTTTATAATTGCTATGGTGTTGGTATTTTCTAGGCTCGTCAATTGATTTTGGATAGAAATCTAAGGAGATTCCATGTGCTTTGGAAGCTCATTTTTCCCTTAGTATTTCAAAAGTTTGCGACTCATAAATCGTGGAATAATAATAAAAAAAAATTAAATTTTGAAATGTCCTCGATTATAATCAAGGCTTCTTTCAAGAATGTGTGCGGATTTATTACTCCCAATAATATTTTGGATATTCATCCTTTTAAGGATTTCTTTATCCAAACATTAGCGGTAAATAATAAATAAATTCCTTTTCCAAAAATAAGATTTTTATAGTTTTTGGAATATTGGTCAATACCCTTTGGAATTTTACAAACACGTTGTAAAATCCAGAAATGCAAGAAAATAATTTGTGTTTAAGAAATCTATGCGAAAACACACTTTCGAAGCTTCCAATATATTGTTTTTATAAAAAAGAATATTCAAAACATGTTAGAGTATTGGCCGTATGCAACACGCAAGAAAATATATATATTTTTTTAAACAATATTTTTTTTTGACGAAATCGGGTATTTTTAATACTGAATTTGTATCTTCACAACATAAAAATACAAACTAATATTAAGTCATAATAAAAAAATATGCGGAAAAATCCACAATATTTTTTAAGGAATTTTAGAAATTTTTTTTGAAAGCAAAAAAAAAAAATTTACCTTTGAAAATTTCGGATATATTGACGAAAACCGGGTATTTTAAACACTGAATTTGTATCTCCACAAAATAAAAAAAATACAAACCAAAAGTATAAAACAAAAATATATTTATATGAAAAGAAAATAACAACAATTTTTTTTAGATTTTTTTATTTTTTTCCAAAAAAACAAAAAACATATATATATATATATATATATATATATATATATATACACACATATAATAATAATAATATAATTATATATTAATTATTAAGGGGCTGGGCCGGCCCAACTAACTAGGCCGGGTTCAGCCCCAGAAGTCATTGGGCCGGGATCGGCCCAAGAAAAGTGACTGGGCCGATCTCGGCCCAAGAAAAATAACTTGGTCTGGGCCGGACCCGACCCAGACCGCCGGGTTGGGCCAGAATCCTTCTGGCCCATATACATGCTTCTGGGCCAGAACCCGTCTGGCCCAGAAGAGAAAACAGAACGGGGGGAATTAATTTCCCCCCCGTCCCCTGCATGCAGAACAATTCTGCATGCAGGAGACGAAACCTAAACAGCAGAAGATAAAAAAAAATTCAAGGAAGAGGGCGTACCTGGCGGGGCTGGAGACGGTGGTTTGCTGGCGGGGCTACGGTGGCGTGGCTCGTGGACGGCGTTGCTGCTATTTCTAACAGAGGCGAAAAATTCTTCTTCCTCCTCTCTCCTTCATTTTTTTTCGTTCTCAGTGGCTGTCTGTTCTTGGTTTCGTTTTGGTTTTTTTGGTTTCGGTTTCCTTCTTCTCGGTTTGTTTCTGTTCTTCTCTATCTCTCTTTGGGTCGCTCTCTCTCTCCTTCTTTTCGGGTCTCCCTCTCTCTCCTTCGGTCTCTCTATTTATAAGGGAAACCGGTGCCTTTTGCTAGTGCGCCTTCAATCATGCAACGGCTGGTCGGCCAATGACCCGTTCGGTGGTCTTGTGGGGCTTCGGTGGGGACGAGGAGAGAGAGGCGGGAAGGATTTCAAAATTTTTCGCCTTCTGTTGCTGCTAAACCGGGGGGAAGGAGGAAGATGAACAGTGTCGTTCAAAACGACACCGTTCTGGTCTTCCTCTCTTTTTTTTTGTTTTTATATATGAAACGGCGTCGTTTTGGATAAAACGCGCCGTTTCATTTAAATGACCAAACTTCAAATCAGTCCTCCAAATTCGGTCCCCGCCCCTCTTGTTGGCCGCCTTTTTCACTTTGGTTCTTGGTCTTTGATTTATGCAATTTAACCCTCAATTGATTAATAAACTTTCAATTTCTTCAATTAGGCCCTGAACCGAATAA